>WBZZ01001052.1:105000-117500 GCA_019918135.1 Paulinella micropora | reverse complement strand
ACAATTTGAAGGTCGGCAGGGTAGGGAAACTAGCCAGTGTTAACCGGAGGCTCCGGGATCCGGCCCAGTTGGCACTGGCACGGTCTACCACCATTTTACTGATTCAAACTTGAAGAACTTACGGTCAACTTGAAAGGAAACTAACCTCACCAAATCTGTAATATATGAACATAAACTTGAATGCAATTCAACTTGGTTGCCACCAGTCGTTGATTGATATAAACCGCCGGGTCACCGCTCCGTGACGGATCTTACCTTACCTTTCACTGCGGTTTGCCGGAAGAAAGAGTCCGTAAGAAGCCAGGTTGCTCACAGCCACTTTAATCCGAAGGCATCAACTCAGAAGTCACTGAACTACCAGCCTCAGAGTCGGACAGAAAACTAAACTAACGGTGCGAGAGTATTAATAGTTGACTGTAGCTCAATGCTATGATCCAGTACACAATGGTTAAATCGTTGTAATGTACTACTAATAACCGTTACTCCACTAGTCAATTTACCGTTAATGTGGATAGTCTTAGTCATATATAGGCAGGTTCATAGGCCGGACACTGTTATCAATACCTTTATTACTGACAAGGACACTTTCTAGAATATTCGCGAATCATAGTCTGGAATGCCTAGAACCAAATGAGTATTACCATTCTGTTAAGGTCACCACATTTTGTGTAACCCAAAGTTATTAAAAGTCTTTTCTTCGGTTATTCTTTACCCTTAGCGGGGTAGCTTCCCTAAACTCTGCGTTTGAGAGATAGATTCCGTTGGTTATGAGCCTTGACAAGGAGGCAAGTGTGCCGAAGCACGTATTGAATCAAGTGCCCATATTCGAGGGCGATCACCAAAGCTTGTGGCCTTGGTCAAGCAAGTTTCAGAAGCACATGCAGGGGGTATCTGTCCACGTGGCAGAGATGGTATCTGTGGCATTGGCTGACCCAGCTAAAGCCAAAAAGGATTTTCCTTACGAAGAAACAAGGGCTAAGGCGGCAGAAGACTTAGAAGAGCCCGACTCGCCCATAAGTGATAGTGAGGAAGATGAAGAGTCAGACACCTCTCTGAGAGGAAGAGTGAGACCCCAAACAAAGAAAGAAGATCACCAACAACCAGAAGTTGGGATAAAATGACAGCAGAACAAAAGAGAGAGTGGAAAGAGAAAGAAGCGAGGAAATGGAAAAGACTAAGTAGAAAACAATATACAAGAAGAAAGACAGCTGTCCGCAAAGCGAAGAAATATAATGAAAGGATGAAAACTTTGCAGTTATGTCTGTCTGTGGCCTTTTCCAAAGACAATGTATCTAACTTCCTGCGAACACAGAAGACGAAAGGACCCATTGAAGAGTTAATAGCAGTAAGAGATCAGTGGGGATGCATTTCGGGAGCAGGTAGGTACATGTTAGAGGAAGAGTTTGAGAGAACGGGGCCAAGGGCAGGTGAGAGGTATGTAGACTGGCTAAATGAATTTCTCTCAAAGAAAATTCAGCTTGAAAGTTTACGTGGGACGCCATTTTCCGATGAGGAAGCAAAGAGAAAGCTCTTTAAGAAACTGCGCTACCATCCAGCTTTCGGGGATAAATTTTAGGTGGACCACTATGATATCCCGGCCAGACTAAGACCAAATTTCTTGGAATTATGCGAAGCATCTAAGGAAAGATGGAAAATGTGGGAAGAAAAAGAAAGACGTAACAAATTCCGTGAAAGAAAAGCTCAAATACGCAAACATAACAGTTTGTTGCTTGTTGCAGCAGCTTTGTTTTGTGCGGGGGTCGGTGTGACTGAGAGCAGTCGAGCCGAGGATGAATAGCAGACTGCCGCGCGAGGCAGGCGGCGAGGCTTTCATGCCCCAAACTTAGTGACTCAAATTCTTTCTATCCTTCTTTCTGTCCTAGAATAGGAAATCTAAATTTTTTCGATTTTGCTACCCTCTACGGGAAGCGCTTGCAAATTTGTTTTTAACTCATACATACTTCATACATGTTACTGCATGACTACATATATATACACACATAGAGGATGTGATGTAATTGGGAGTTGATGACCTTCGGGTTACCCATAACTGATCCTCACCACTATTTTTCCATTTATACATAGCCTATGACTTGCCTAAGGGGGAGCGTTGTAATGTACTACTAATAACGGTTACTCCACTAGTCAATTTACCGGTAATTTGGATAGTCTTAGTCATATATAGGCAGGTTCATAGGCCGGACACTGTTATCAATACCTTTATTACTGACAAGGACACTTTCTAGAATATTCGCGAATCATAGTCTGGAATGCCTAGAACCAAATGAGTATTACCATTCTGTTAAGTTCACCACATTTTGTGTGACCCAAAGTTATTAAAAGTCTTTTCTTCGGTTATTCTTTACCCTTAGCGGGGTAGCTTCCCTAAACTCTGCGTTTGAGAGATAGATTCCGTTGTAAATAGTGTAACTGGGACAGTGGCATTGACTATGAACTATTCAGCAGTAACAATTGAAAGTTACTCCTAATTGTGACTTAATACTATCAAAATACTGGCTGCCACTTACAGAAATGAGTTATAACTCAACTTAAAATCAACTTGAAGTTTGACTCTCACCATCCAACGCTCCCCCTTAGTTCTACGGCGGGCCGCGTCAATGCATTGAATAAATGCGTCAGTAATACTAGTCTTAGATAGGGTGAGCAATACGTCCTTATAGTTGAAGTGATATATATAACGCGACTCAAAACGTAAAATGTCATAGGTCGTAGTAGGCCATATGAATCACCAATTCCTCGCAATTAAGCATCTCGATCAACTGATTGAAGCGAATCGATTAAATTGATGTAAAAGGTCTCTTACGTTAACGACGTTAGTAATACGACGGTACGTACAAATCAAAGTAATACTATCAATGATGGCCTCCGCCATAATGCGCAATCCTGATCGGTTGCTCTCCATCGTGTGTACATTAGGAATAAATCAAATACGATTACTGGGCCCTCATTAATGAAAATAATGGTCGGCTGCCCACTCGCGTAGTACGACGAACGAAGATGAGTCGTCCCAGCTGATAGGTTGGCCTCCTTCCTTCCGCTCTTCCCGTCATGACCGATTGTGACTCAAGTCACGCGCTTCATCGACGCTCGAAATTGAAGTCAACGGAACAAATCGTCTCCCCCCAAATGGACACCTATATTGAGACATCGCCTGCAAAGAAAAGACTCAAACTCACACAAAACATCGTGAGTGGACGTGGCGAAAATTCGCGGACTTTCCGTCAATGAAGTCTATGGTTTAAGCGTGACCATGAACTTACTTACTAAGTATTCAAATTGATCTTTCGGTACATGTTTCGTTAGTACATCCGCTATTTGCTTCTTAGTTCCTACCTTCACGAACCTTATCTCTTTATCACGTTGTGCATGATGTATGAAATGTAGTTCGAGTGGAAGATGTTTCGTACGTGATCCTGACATCCCTCTCTCTGCTGCCAAAATGGTTTGTGCGTTATCTTCAAATAACTCTAATGGGCTTTTCTGTGCTACTCCTAATTCCTCCGCTATATTCCTCACTCGCTATGGTGACAAAACCCATCATCTATGTGATTCCATCGTCAATTTGATGATGCGATCATCAAATTGATGACGCAATCATCATATTGACGCTAAGCATCAGCTATTAGATGATGGAATCACATTGACGATGCAATCATCTGCGTGAGCAGCATCATTTCTTACCAAGTGCAGTCTATAGATGATGCCATCATCTATGGCAAGTATCAACCCGACCGGGTATATCGGACCAGCCAACAGGGCCGCACTGCCCATTATGGTCAGACAGCCCCTCAGCCTGTCCAAAACCAGAATTACAAGCCACCTCCGCGCCAACAGCATCGTTTTGCGGGTCCAACACAGCGCCACCACTTCCACATGTACGCTCGGTCTGGTACCGGACACCAGCAGCGATTGAATACCAAACAGGGTCGGGCGTGACCATCAAGTCTGGAGCCCTTTCCAGACACCGCCCTATTCTTACCGCCGGATCCTTCCACCATGGCTCTTCCCCACCGGGAAGTCACAGTCTTCGCTGTAAAGGATTCTCCATACTTCGATCCCGCCATGGCGGAGCTCGCTGCAACATGCCCGGACCCGCGCATGCTTTACTGTACGGCAACTACGGTTAGTGGAACACAGATCACCCCGTGGATCCTCATCTCTGTCAGAGGCTTTGCCGCGACTTTTTAGACAAACAGGCCGCCAAATTTACCGCGCCGCCTGCGACCAAATACGCACCTGAAGTTGTCAACTCCGGCCTCACTGCAGAACAACAACGACTTCTATGGGCCCTCCTCGGAGAATTCGACGATGTCTTCCAAGATAAAGCAGGTGTCTTCAATCACACTGTTGTGTCCCTCATCCTAAACCGGGAGCTAAACCAAATGCGGTGCAATGCCCAAATTTTGGACTCCAGCGGTACACCAATACCTCAAAGGTTGGGCAATGGACGTTCTTACAGCTGGCCTCTGGTCCATGGCCTCTGCAAATTATGCCTGGGCTAGTCGAGCCTGCCCCGTAGGAAAGTTTGAAGACTTAGCAAAGGAGGTCATCCGCGACATACGCAACGTCTACGACTACCGCGGTGCCAACGACAACCTCCACCTGCCTGTGCCAGGTTTACCCAACCCGGATCAATACCGCGAACGCTTCGCGGGATGGCACTATCTCAGTTCTATCGACATGGTCGACGGCTTCACGCATCTGAGACTCAATCCAGATGACGGTAGCCGCGATATTCTCGCTGTTTGGACACCCTTAGGACTCCTAGTTCCTAATTTTATGCCTCAATTTGTTCACCGCGCTCCGGGAGACTTTCAACGCGCTATGGATAAGTCCTTCAACCATCTGGACTTTTGGAATAAATCCGCTTCGGCCTACCTCGACGACGTCACAGACGGCTCCAACGACTTCGATACACATCTTCGCGAGCTCCGATGCATCTTTCAGGCTATGCGAGACTCCGGCCTCCACGGTTCGGCCCGGAAACTATCTTGGGCAAACGCTGCAGCAAAAAAGGTATCACCGCATATTCTTCCAAGGTCGACGCTATTCTCAAGCTGGCCGACCCATCCAACGTTTCTGAAGTCCGATCAGTCTTAGGTATGACCAACTTCATCCAAGCCCATATCCCTGACTATTCCCGATTAGTGGCACCTTTGACCAATCTTCTCAAATCCACTCACGCTCGGCCCTCCGGTGCCCCTTACCTGACCCGAGATGAGCGGAAATGCATGAGGAAGCTCCGCCGTGTCCTCACTACGCTTCCCAGTCTAGTAAAGTATGAGCCGTCGCAACGACTCTACCTTCGGACGGACGCAAGCCAGATCGGCATTGGCGGCGCACTTCATAATGGCCCAGAGCGCAACGCTCCGGTCATCCAGTACTTCTCCCAGAAGCTTACAGACACGCAAACACGACGGGCGACCTACGTTCGTGAAGCCTACGGCGTCATATACGGTATTCAACAGTGCCGCTACTACATCGATGCCAGCGATCACGAACTCACCATCAGATCACCGTCCCCTTTTGTGGCTATGGCACTCGCAGCCCCATGGTCGTCAACTGGGTTTTGGAGCACCTTCAGACGATTCGATTCAAAGTCGAATACCTACCCGGTAAACAAAACCAACTCCCCGACGGTCTCTCACGTGTCCCTTGCATCGCCCCCGGCCAGCCCACCTTGATTGGCGAAGCCGAGGCGACTCTCCAGCTCTTATCCACCATTCCGGCACCCCGAGCAGGCTCTACCCTTTGGTTAGCAGTTGAAGGCACGCACGCGGCCCTGCATACCAGTCTCAAGTCCCTAGCTTGCCGGATCCTCCGCGGCGGCCCGACCCTACGTAGCATTCAAGCCCCATGGGACTTGGCCATTGTCATTCCCTCTGCTGAACGCTCCCCGATGGTTGCCCGCGATATGTTTGCTCTCCGCAAGCCCTTCGCACTGCTCATGCCTCAAGACTTGGTTTATTGCGTTCCCGATGAAACTCTTCCACAGACGATCGTCGAGCAATGCCGCAAGATCTTATTCCTTCACGACAACCTCGTCTGGCTCGTACATGGACTTGGAATGGAGCAACACTATATCTATACTCTCGTTGCTACATCGCATGCACAGCGCGTTACACGCCAGCAAATGATCAACGCACAACGACAGGACAGCTTCACGGCCCCTCTCTGGACCGAAGACGTCATCTTTGTCTCCGCCGGCTCAGCCGAACTGATCCTCCGACAAGGTATCGCAGTCACCGTTGACCCCGATCAATCTTCAGTCAAGGTTTATGTCCCAGAAGAGTTACGCCGTCCCCTCATCAATCATGCCCACCTCATGCAGAACCACGCCAAAGCGCCGACACTCGTCCCCTTTATCAAGGAGCGCTACATTTGGTTCCGCACAGACGGTACGGATATCATGCATCATGACGTCCTCGCCGCCCTCCGTGACTGCCACTTTTGCCAACTAGTCCACGCCCGCCTGACCCTTAACCACTGCCGATATTCATCGCTCACATGGACGCATCAAGGACAGGGCATCGGCCTCGACCACGTTCACATCGGCATCCCCGGCGTCACCTTTCAGTACATACTGACCATCGTCGATCTTTTCTCGGGATTTCTCCAATTTATCCCATGCGTCTCCACATCCGCGGAAGAAACAGTGGAACTCATTCTCAATCGATGGGCCTACATTTTTGGTTTTCCGGAGTCCATCTTCTCCGATTATCATAGTTCTTTCGTTGGAACGTTGGCCAAACAATTTTGCAGCGTAGCCGACCTCGAATGGCTCACCACCGCGCCCTACTCGCATCATCAACTCGGCTACGTTGAATGTCGCCACAAAGCTATCCGCACGGCTATCCAGTCTCTCCCCAAGGCAGAAAAGACCAACTGGCCCAGCATCATCCCTTCTCTTACCTTCGCTCAGAACACATACGTATCTACAGCAACCGGGACTACTGCTTTTGAAGGAATGCTCGCCCGCAAGCCCCGCTGCACGTTGGACTTCTTCGACTCGCCGGAGATTGTTAATGCCCGCGCTACCGCTTCCAGCGCCGCCCTCGACGCATCACCAACACTGTCAATACAGTCAGCCGAACAGATCGCACTGTTGAACAGCGCCCGCACCGCTGTCACAACTTATGTCAGCGCGTACACCACCGTTACCCGCGCCCGGTCCGTCGCTCAAAAGAACAAAGGCCGCCGCAAGGCAGTCAAAGAATGGAAAGTAAACGACACAGTCTCCGTCTACCGCCCCAAGCCTTCCAAGCAAGGCATTCCAGCCTCCTCCGTTCTTCAGTTCGACGGCCCTACACCATCGTTGAGCAGGTCAGCTCCAACTGCTTCAAGCTGCGTCATCTCAAGACCAACAAGGTATTGAAACGCATCGACGCTCACACCTCGCTCCGTATACTGCACCCACTGACGGCCTCGCCCCGCTCAACACGGTCGCAGTAGACGATCACGACGACGACTCAGTCAACTAGTAGTGTCACCATCGGCGAAGTCGTAGCATTCATCGATCGCGATCAGGTTAAACTTGGCATCGTTTTAGACGAGTACCCAGAGAACGAGGAAAACGACCTCGTAGTTCACCAGCTCGGTACGACCTCAGACAAGAACCCCCTCTTCCGTCCCATTTATGAAGATACAAAGGACCAAACCACTATCCAACGCTGGGGTAATCCCTTGGCCCACTGGAAGCCCCTTCTCTTCGACACAACAAACGATCAAGTCGTTCATCGACACATCGAGTGGCGCTCTCACAAGACCAACAAAGACAAAGGCCGACTTCCCGCCAGCGTTCTTAAGCGTCTCAAAGGCCTCTCATCACCGGCGAATCCTTCCCACTTCATATCTTCCAGAAAGGTAAGCAAGCTACATCGAAGGAATAGCCACCTCAACAATCTCAAGTGGGTTTTACCCATCGTACCGGCTTCACCCGCCACAGCCCAGCGCTTTTCCCACTTGGCCCGCCATCGTCCCAAGACAAGCTACGCCACGACCAGAGTATCCCTGTAAGTCCTTGGTCGCCTTTTATGCCTGCAGGTCAACAATCATCCTCATCGAATCTGAACACCTCAGTGATTATATTGACATGGCGCGTCTCCTCTGGCGGACTCAACGCGGCTACAGCCTACCTTACAGACAAGCTTGACCCGGATCAGCAACGCTACCTCTGGTACAACTTGGCCCATTGGATCGATGTCGGACAACGTACGGGTAAACCTTTTCTCCAACGCGATCTGAAATTCGATGACGGTACCCGACAAGATCTTCCTAATGGCCTCTTTGCCTTCCGCGCTTCACGTAAAGCATGCCTTACGCCCCATTTACCATGGTGTATTTGCACAGCTAAACACTGCGCAGGTAGCAAGCCCTCCGATCTACCTACACAGTCATCATTTCGGCTTTCCGCTATTAACCCCAGCCTTCACACCTACCTACGACGGGAGATCCTTTCGGAACTCAACTACTTCAGCAACTGCGGCCTCATCATCCCGTACTCTTTGGATCGCGCTTTCTTCAACGCATCAGGAGCCATCAACGGTGTGGCGAGCGTCAAAGACAAAGAGCGCGTTTGGCGGAAGCTCGCTGAACTAGTCAAAATGGGGAAACATAGTATGAATCCTGTCTGGTATTCAATAGATACCGTACCATCACTCGACAGTAACCAGTTCACCTATAATGTCCCTGACTGCATTTTCGCATGGCAAGCGCTTCACCCCAACAAGACACATCAAGTGTGGTGCAAGTGTGGCTACGGCGATTGCCTTACACTACTGGCGCTACTGGGACACGCAAGCCTAAACCGAAACCAGCTCGACCAGCTTTCAACAGTAGTCTTGGTGGCCATCCCCGCTACAAGAAGAACCGCAAACACGTGCAACGCGCTAAGCGGACCCGATATCCGCCGGCCGACGACATACATACACACGTACCGAGATCAAGGGCAACTGTGAGGCACATAGCTATTTCAAGTAAGAGTGATCTCGGTATGTATGTATATATGTATGTATGTATAATTGGTGCATTAAATTTGTTTCATCTCGGCTGTGCGACTCTAATACATGGCCACCTAGCTTCCTATGGCTCGACGTCAGCTCCCCGATATCAACGCATCGCTACTGCGCCTCAATTGTTTCAGTTCCCGGCTTCCGCATCCCGATATCCGGCCCCGGCTGATCTCCGTCTACACTGCGCTACACATCGACACACTTCTTTTTCATCTTCCTCTTAGGTTTAAAGAGACACATCTTTCTCTTTTCTCCTTTTCCTTTTTCTGAGACAAGTCACTGAGCAATCTCAGGCTTTAGTCACTCACTCTGTACGCAACTCTACTCAACCGTTAGGTCTGGGGGGGGGGGGGGGTTTGGGGGGGAGCTATCAGACTGAGCACTTTAATGACCGGCCAAAACCACTACAGTTGACATTTTACTGTTTTTGACCGGTCCGTTAGATTCTCCTCTGCACGACGTTTCGATTTCACTAACTAGCTTTCGATTTCGTCCAGGAATGACTTCAAACGATTTAATCAAAATTTTTACATCAATTGTCATTTTCCCATTCTCCATTGCCTTTTTTCCACGATTTCAAGAAAATCACAAGTTACGGTGAATTTTGGGGAACACAGTCAAGAGAACATATAAATGATAATTGCCGTGCACTGCGTGCACAGCCATTTGGCTCCGAAAGACTTTCCCAAATGAAAGTCACGAGTCAGGACTTTTTACTTGAAGAAATAACTTGTACTTGAAGCACTCCTTCAAGTGCTACAACTTATTCAACTTCAAGTGACATACGAAACCAACTCACAATTTACGCTCACCGTGGCCTACGATCGTACGTTGCAACCAAGTAGAAACCTACTTAAATAAACGAAGTGACCTCTCAGCTATTTACTGGTATTTCACCTACTCTCAGGAGTTAGGGCTTTTTGCAGCCAAAGAGACTTTTAATAAGAGTTCGTTGTGTATTTATCCCTTGGGGTTGTATCCAAACTCACAAAACTAACAGTATTTCACCTGCTCTCAGGAGAGGACTTAATGCAGCCATAGAGATCTGTGTTAAAAGTTCGTTGTGTAATTACCACTTGGTGTTGTATCCAAACTCACACTCTACGAGTGGAAAGTATTCTATTAAAAGAGTGCTTGCGTAAAAAAAAATTAAAACAGTGTTTGCGTAAAAAAACTTAATTAATAATAACACTTACAAAACACTAACTATATAACTGTAGATACAGAGAAGAAGGCTCTAATTACCTATACAATCGTAACTACGTAATTACTGATAATAATTAAGACAACTCTTTTATGTAAAAAACTTAAAATTCAAAAGTTTCTAGGGAGTAGGAAATAAAAAAATATTTAAATTTATGAAATTTTTAGTTGTAGATTTTTGTAAGCAATCAAACTTCAAACCTGTGCACTCGTAGATATGAGTGGGAAGTCGAAGTATATATAAGACTGAACCAATCTAGTAAAATTTTATTACAATAATATTAATATTAATAACTTCCAAACAGCCAATTAATTTCTTATCATAAGTACCTTCACACCCCGCTTCAAACCTCAAATTTTCAGAGAGAAGATCTGATTATCTTTCAAACCCATCACAACGTTTCTTCAGTGTAAAAAAAGAAATAAAATAATCAATTTTATTGGAACAAGGAGTGATGTGACATGGCATTGTACAGCTTCACGAATTCATTTCCTGATTTGCCAGCGATTTGTCTCAAGCGTGGCCAAGAAATCTGACCTTCGTGTCGACGGATTTCTTGTAAAAGTCCGAAATTTATACAGGTTTCTTGCAAAAGGTCCGACATTTATACAGTCCACAGGAGAATCAAAGCGAAGGTGTACCACGACAGCCCATCAAGTGTGCATTGAAATCCTACAAAACGCATTCATTAATTGTCCGAAACACTTTTTACTTAGAACGTATACTCTGAAGGGCTGAGGACATTGTAGAAAATTGAAACAAAAAAGAAAAGACATCAAACATAAGGACAGACAAGGATAAGGATGTGACCTCTTTCTGTGTGAAGACTGCACCACAGCCACAAGCAAGCTTGGTGGCACGCATCCAGACTGGGACAGCTGCGTCCTTGATCTGCATCTGTAGTCAACATATTTTTTCTGTTCATTCGTGGAGGCACGACGTCACCACAAACACCAACAAACCAACAACAACAAGAAAAAGCACAGCAGCAGCATCTAACCACTGCAACAACAACAGAAAAAGCACAGCAGCAGCACAGTAAAGGTGCTCGTACAGCTCCCTCCCTTTCATTCTCAGTACTATTCTCGATTTATGAGATGTATGGACTCGGTGAGGAAGGCTCTTTGTTGGAAAATGGCGTCTGTGTTGTATGTTGTGGGGTCACCAACATGGTTGTAAGTTGTAACAAACAATAAAAGCATCTAACCACAGCAACAACAACAAACAGCAGCAACAGCATCTATATTATGCACACCCTTGTTTATTAACAAAAGCACCTCGCTCAAGAATCAGCTCCACATAATGCCAATTGAGAAATGAAAAACACTGACCACCGTCGTGCGAACACCCTGCGAACTTTCTTGCTGGTGCAAAACAGGCCGCGTCAGAAAACTGCGAGAATTTGCGCCATTTTGCGAGGAATGGAAAAAGTTGCTTTGCCACAAATACTGACGCAATTTTCGAGTATCCCAGCATTTTTGGGGAGCCAAAATTGAGACAAAATTCACGTTTAACGAAGGTTGTGCAAAAGATTGTCGACAAAAAGGGTCGACAAAAGAGGGTTTTTTTTGGATAACTCGGAATTGGATTGGAGACCAAAACATGTATAAAACATCCAGCTCCAATCCCATGTCCAAGGACGAACCAACAGGGGGGATGAGGGGCCATAAATTAACAGCGGACCAAAATTGGAAATGGACGCGAAGCACTAGCACTCCAGGTGCTATGCCTGCATGTCTGGCATGCCTTGTACGCAGTCTGAAGATTGCAAGGCTTTCATCGTACCGGTGAGTAGAATGCATCGGATAGTTGGATAGACAATGTCCTCATTTCATAATAGTAGATAAATACACATTTTATGGGGCCGTTCTTAGTGCCAAAAACCCCCCAAGGGGTTTTCGAGGAACGAAAAAACTCCCCCCTAAAATGTGTATTTATCTACTCATAATATCATGGATCTCACACCAGGGAGTAGAATGCATCGGATAGTTGGATAGACAATGTCTTAATTTTATAATATGCATGGATCTCATAGATTACCATGGGTGGCATGGATGTTGCAGACTTAGACTTTGGACTGTATGCCTTTGCCTCTCCAAAAGCAATGCATACTCAATGAATACCTTCAATTAAATAAGCTAATGTGTCTTAAACTCTTTTGTTGCAGACGCCAGAGCAAATTCCGATTTTTCGGACTCTTCCGGAGGTAAATCCTTTCACGACCTTCCTAAGCTTCTTAACCAACTTTACAGCCTCAGCAATTT
>WBZZ01001052.1:80000-100000 GCA_019918135.1 Paulinella micropora | reverse complement strand
GTGTTTTCTCAGCTTTACTACGGCGCCGCTAATTTTGATCAGCCGCCACAGACCCTACTAATTCTTAACCGCAAACTTGAGTATTAATCACTAGTATTAATACTATAACTACGTGTTAGCCAGTGTTAGGGTTAGGGTTAGGATTAGGCGTGACTCAAGATTGATAGACTGAGGAATGATCATGATAGCATAAGGGAGGGGAGGTGACGTGCCACGGTGTGTTTTGTACATAATTTGCTCACGTTTTCACACACACTGTCACATACGTTGGAGAGATCCGGCATGTTGCAAACTGACACTCTTCATTCCCGTTGACACCTACACATACCCAACCACTAGTAGTATCTCCTCTTCAAAAAAAAGAGTCCCACACAACACTGTCACTTAATACAAACCCGGGCCGCCGGTGGCAGTATCCACAGAGTGAGGACATAACAGCATTGAGAGATAGGAGGGCCCGAGCAGGGGTCAGTAGAATGTAGTTGGTTGGGTGAGAAAGGGAACCATCGTAACGAGGTGACCCTCACACACCTACAAACCACGTCACAGTGGCCCGGAACGCCAACAAACATATTAATAAAGATATCCCGTTGGGACTTTTGAAAAGTCACCGGGAATTCACATCCTATTTTAATAATTATAGCGCGGGCCGAACGGGCCCGGCGGCAGCGAACTCAACACCGCCGAGTCAGTCGTACCGACTGGACACTTGGCTTCAGGCGGCCACGAACCTCCCCGGCTTTTGTCAAGTGAGGTTTCGGTTGCTGAATCAGTTTGTTATTCTCAGTAAATACCCCATCTTCCAGAGCTTCGTGAGGGCAGACCTTACGGTCTTTCAATCGGATGTATTCAAAAGTTTATTAATAATGTACAGAAAACTTGAAGTCACAGTTCTAAATTTGGAAAAAGGTCAAGATGCAATTGGCATTTGTGCAGATAAAAGAGAAAAGATGTGTAGTGCTTATTATAATAGATATGTGGATACAAACATCGAAATTGACGTATAGGAAAAGTTGACTTCAACACATTAAAAAAGTTCGACTTACAAAAACGATAACTTGAAGGTTGAAGTTGACGTATAGGAAAAGTTCAACGCATCAAAAAAGTTCGACGTACAAAAAAGTTCAACGTATTGAAAAATTCCACGATGTTAGGTATAAAAAAATTTCATAGTGTGAAAAAGTTAGTAGTTGTATAAATATTAAAAGTACAGTAGTAGTAGTAGTAGTAGTAGTAGTAGTAGTAGTAGTAGTAGTAGTAGTAGAAGTAGTAGTAGTAGAAGTAGTAGTAGTACAAAGAGAAAAAAATAGCAAATCAACGTCCGACAAGGAACAGGGCCATGCGTGTCCGCGATTGCAATGATGGTCTTGTTTGTACCAGAGAGTTAATAAACTATATTCGGAAGCGGCTTCACTGTACTTTCCGAATTGCATCATACGTTTGTAAATTGCATCATACGTTTGTGTATCTGCTTGGAACTGCGGGAATGAAGCGAAAGGTTATTAATCCTTGGCAAAAGCTGGTCTGGGGTGGCTCTCTCGCACCCGAAACCCAAATTAGCAGATGGTGTAGAACAAGAGCCTTAAACGTTTGAGCTGCTGCGAGTAGCCGGGGCGATGAAGCGAACCATCGTTTGTTCTGGTGTCTCGGCCCCATGTGACTCCAAGTCCTGCGCGGCAAAGTTCTGGGCTGAGAAAGACTTCTGTTCCTGATACGGCATGCCCATCTGTTCGTCATGATGCATGCCGTTCTGCTGTTCTGCGTGCAGAATGACTGTGTTCACGTGCGACTTGTGTTCAACTCGCAGTATGCCCATTTCTGTCTGATCGTCCTCAGACACACGTCGCGTGTGTCTCTTTGCTTCTCGAGCTTGTTCTAGCAGAGAAAGGCGCATGGCTCGCTCCATGTCTCCCGACTTCTCAGACTCAGGCCGTCTTTTTGCTTCTCGCGCTCGTTCTTCAAGAGACAGCTGTATTGCCGTCTCCATGTCCCGCACAAGCCGTCCCTTTCCTTCTCTTGCTTGGTCCTGCAGAGACAGGCGTATCGCCTGCTCCGTGTCCTCCTCGAACTGCTCCAACCGCTCGACTTGCTTCACTTCCGATTTGTTCCACCCGTTATTCACGCCTTGTTTGCAGCAGCGGTAGCCAAGTGCCCACCACAGACAACACACGACCAAGGAGAGCAACACAATGATAGTGATGCCTCCCGCAGTGCTGAAGAAGGACCTTGAGCCAACCTTTTGTGTCTGCTGTACTGGGGCGCTCACATTACCACGCGGTGCAGAAGATGCAGTAAAGTAAGGAATTACGTCGCTCTCAGAAGCACGCCGTGCTTGCTGGTAGCTTGTCGTCGTAGTCGTCGTACCTGTCGTGTTGTCGTCGTCGTCGTCGTTGTTGTTGTTGTTATCGTTGTTGTCGTTGTTGTCGTTGTTGTTGTTGTTGTTGTTGTTGTTGTTGTTGTTGTTGCCACGGTCCGCTCAAAGTCAGCTGCGAAATGGACGCGCGCACTGGGAGACTGCTGCGGCGGTACGCTAGACATATTGCAACAGTTAGATGAATACTGAGCCCAACACTTTCAAAGTAAATGGCGGGAATCAGGGTTGAATTTTTAGCTGATGGTAACAAAAGTCTTCATGTAGAGGTTACAATTTCACAGTAAGTTCCATGCATGTTACATCCTGCCCTTCAAGGGGATAACATTGAAAAATACTTATGCATCTTACCATGGTCATGATGATGACGATTACTACTACTACTACTACTACTACTACTACTACTACTACTACTACTACTACTACTACTACTACTACTACTGTTACTACTACCACTGCTATTACTACTACTACTACTACTACTACTACTACTACTACTACTACTACTACTACTACTAGTACTACTAGTACTACTAGTACTACTACTACTATTACTATTATTATTATTATCATTATTATTATCATTATTATTATCATTATTATTATTATTATTATTATTATTGGACACCGTGATAGCCCAGTGGTCAAGTTCTACCATCTGGGCCCTGTCGCCAGTTCGATTCCCGTCGGTGCCACCAGTATTTTCATTGAACATACCGCTCCGTCTGGACCAGTATTTTCATTGAACATACCGCTCCGTCTGGACCAGTATTTTCATTGAACATACCGGTCCGTCTGGAAGTGTTGGAACTGCCCTTGCGGGGGTGTCATTAGAGCTTATCGTCAATTCTTCATACTCCCCTCACGGGTGAGACGATGGAGGCGCATGTGCAGAAATGCATCAGCCATTGACAGAGAAGCACTATTATTATTATTATTATTATTATTATTATTATTATTATTATTATTATTATTATTATTATTATTATTATTATTATTATTATTATTATTATTATTATTATTATTATTATTATTATTATTATTATTATTATTATTATTATTATTATTATTATTATTATTATTATTATTATTATTATTATTATTATTATTATTATTATTATTATTATTATTATTATTATTATTATTATTATTATTATTATTATTATTATTATTATTATTATTATTATTATTATTATTATTATTATTATTATTATTATTATTATTATTATCATTATTATTGACACCGTGATAGCCCAGTGGTCAAGTTCTACCATTTGGGCCCTGTCGCCAGTTCGATTCCCGTCGGTGCCACCAGTATTTTCATTGAACATACCGGTCCGTCTGGACCAGTATTTTCATTGAACATACCGGCCCGTCTGGAAGTGTTGGAACTGCCCTTGCGGGGGTGTCATTAGAGCCTATCGTCAATTCTTCGTACTCCCCTCACGGGTGAGACGATGGAGGCGCATGTGCAGAAATGCATCAGCCATTGACAGAGAAGCACTATTATTATTATTATTATTATTATTATTATTATTATTATTATTATTATTATTATTATTATTATTATTATTATTATTATTATTATTATTATTATTATTATTATTATTATTATTATTATTATTATTATTATTATTATTATTATTATTATTATTATTATTGTGATAGCCCAGTGGTCAAGTTCTACCATCTGGGCCCTGTCGCCAGTTCGATTCCCGTCGGTGCCAGCAGTATTTTCATTGAACATACCGCTCCGTCTGGACCAGTATTTTCATTGAACATACCGGTCCGTCTGGAAGTGTTGGAACTGCCCTTGCAGGGGTGTCATTAGAGCCTATCGTCAATTCTTCGTACTCCCCTCACGGGTGAGACGATGGAGGCGCATGTGCAGAAATGCATCAGCCATTGACAGAGAACCACTATTATTATTATTATTATTATTATTATTATTATTATTATTATTATTATTATTATTATTATTATCCCTGAAAGGTGTTGGGAGTAGGGGGTGAGGGGTGTACGCCCCCCCCCCCCCCCCCCCCACACACACACACACACACCCACCCCCCCCCCTTTTCCGCACCCCTGTCGGAATAAATCATGGTTTGTGGGAACGAGGAGTTGGGAGCTCATATTTGCAGGGTGGCTAGCCCCAGACTCGATGTTGATGCTGATATGATTTTTTTTGGAATTCACGCAAATATTTGCGTTAGGGCAGTGTCCTGAATGCCAAAATTCTTGGTTTTTTTCGCACCCCTGTCCCTATAAATCATGGTTTGTGGGAACCAGGAGGAGTTGGGAGCTCATATTCGCAGGGTGGCTAGCCGCAGACTCGATGTTGATACTGATATAGTTTGTTTGGAATACGCGCAAATATTTGCGTTAGGGGAGTGTCCTGAATGCCAAAGTTCCTTGTTTTTGTTTTTAGCCTATCTTTGCGCCCCCTGTCCCGCCGGGGAACCCCAGCCCGGCAATTGTACGTATCAGTTTTGGTCGCGGGTGGCACACAAACCAGAAAATTGAGGTCTTGTGCCACCAGGCGCCGTTTATGCACAACAGAGGGAGTTAGCAGCTGATATTTGGTGTATCTGACACTTCTTGATGAGCTCTCTTCCAAAATATAGAAGTTCTGGCGCCGGGTGGTGTAGAAAACAGAAAATTAAGGTTTTTGCGCCACCAGGCGCCGTTCGCGCACACCAGAGGAAGTTTGAGGCGGATGTTTGGTGTACCCGACACCTCTCGGTGCGCTCTCTTCGGAGATCAAAAAGTTTTGGTGCCGGGTGGCAAAAAGACCAGAGATTTTAGGTTTTTCTTCCACCAGAGCTTACGCTTGCGTTCTGCTGGTACCTCCGGCAATTCAACGTACCCTGTCGACGGGGCAGGGGGGGGGGGGGGATTACTATTATTATTATTATTATTATTATTTGGGGTGTTGACTGTGACATATTTGAGGGAAATCCCGATGAAAAAACCTAGTCACACTTGCTAAACAGAGTTCCAGCCCAATGGCCTCAAGGCGTTAAACTGTGACGCCAACTCATAACCCTTTGGTGGTAGATGCTGGGGAGGAGGGTCGTTGCGCGCGTAAAAGATCTTAAACTCCGCATATGCTGGTTGATAGCCCAGGACCCAGCAGACACCAGATTGTTATGGGTGGGGTTTCGAGGCAGCTCTAGCAACCGCGCTTGGTGTATGCACTTGCACATTCGGTGACGTCTTGCAAGAGGTTGCTGGGACTGCGGAATAACCTCGGCTTAGTGCAGTCTTGCCCTCAGGAGCTCCATCGGTGGCCCCGATCATCAGGCGAGAGACTGACACGGGGGGGTGGAGGACCTCGAACAAGGGTATTGGAGGCTTATGTCCGTTGAGGATATGCCATTAGCTGCATCAGTACGCCTCAGATATAGTATTATTATTATTATTATTATTATTATTTGGGAGTACATAGGCCATCGGTCCCTTTCCATGGGCTGATTGGTATAAAGCTCCCAGAGTACCGCCGACGTATGGTGGTCCCCAAAGAAAACCAGTTTTTGGAGGATGCATGTGTAGAGGAAGTCGGTTCCGATGAGGAAGCAGCGCGGATCGAGCCCGAGCGGAAGGCCCGCGAAACCTTCCAGTATAACGACAACCTGCGCGACCAATTCGAGGCTATGGCGCAAGCCGAGGAGATCCGGACTGAGACGGGCCCGCTGGACTATGATTACACCGAGAAGGAAGTGGAGCTCTGCCAGGAAAATCTCCAGAATCACAAAGCGTGCTCACCTGATAAGATCAAGAACGAGATGCTCAAGTACGGAGGCAAGCGGATTGTGAGCGTTCTGGTGCGCTTCTTCAACTGGTTGAAATCGTGCGAATACACCCCCAGTGACTGGGGCAAAGCGATTATCGTCAACATCCCAAAAGGAGGCGACCCAACCGATCCGGAAAATTGGAGAGACATCGCGATTCTGAGCTGTCTGGGTAAGATGTATCTGTCCCTTATGGCGGCGAGGCTTACGGCTTTCATCGATCAGCCGGGCAGGCTTCGCCCAGAGCAGGGTGGGTTCCGGCCAAAACGTAGTACGGGGGACCAAATTTTTGTCCTTAAGGAGCGTCTGCGCCTTAGACAACAAGCTGGCCTCCGTTCTTTCGTTTTGTTCGTGGATCTGAGAAAGGCATTCCCTACGGTTTGGCGGGCCGGGTTGTTTCAGAGGCTAACCCAGAGGGCAAGTTCTATCGCATTCTGCGGCGTTTTTACCGAAGAACGTCATCGCGAGTGCTAGTCGATGGCGAACTCACTGGTGAAGTGATGGAAGAGATGGGAGTTCAGCAAGGGTCGCCGTTGTCACCGTCGCTGTTCAACGTCTTCATGGATGAGCTAACGGTCCGAATCGCGAAAGAGTTGGAGATCGAGGACCTCAACCGCATCGAAGGCATACGGACCCTGCTTTACGCCGACGACGTTGCGGTGATGGCGCATAGTGTCACGGAGCTTCAACAGACTGTAAATGTCGTGGCGACATTCGTGGAGGACTATCGGCTTGAAATCAACCTGAAACCGGGCAAGACGGAAGTCATGCCGATATACGGGCACGCCAAGTCAAAAAAGTCGCCCCCGTGCGTGAGGTTCCGGGGCAAGGTTCTCAACGTCACCGACCACTACAAATACCTGGGAGTTCTGCTCACGGACACCCTCTCCGATAAACCGCAAGCGAAGCGGGCGGCGGAAATCACTGTAGCGGGAACGGCTGCCTACTACCCCCTCTGGATTGCCCACGAAGTTCCAGCGCGTCTTCGGCTGATGAATCGGCAGCAAATGGTTGGCGCAAAGTTGCTTTACGCATCGGCTTTTTGGGATCTGCCGGGCACCAACAAGCTGAGTAAGCTGGAGGGCGCGTTGGTAGCGCCCCTGCGGGTCATCTTGGGTGTTGGTACACGCACAAGCGGCTGCATCACCAGGGGTTTAGGCCGCACGCCGAGTTTTAGCATCCTTGCCAAGGCGGCCCGGCTTCGGTTCCTAGGGCGCATCGAGTTACTGGGCAACACAGCGCTAACACGCAGGCTTTACAACACGGGTCGGTGCAAATGGAAGGAAGATACGGAAAATTTGATCTTAGCAGATCACAGGCTGCGGGAGGGCTCGGATGCGCTCAAGCGGGTTGTGAACGAAGATGGCACAGTAGATGATAAGGACTGGCGGGCCGCTCTGGCGAACTGGAGCGAGGTGGTAAAGCAATGGCCTGTCCGGCAGGAAGTAGCTGGCTAGAAGCTGCAGGCTAAGCCCTCTGATGGGCTTAGGGTGCTGCTTAGCCAGATGTCTTCCCGCTCTGCTTTCCCACGTTGGCGGGCGCTGGAGGGGGGAAGTCACAACCTTATCAGAAGGCGATTGTTGAGCTGCAACAATCGCCTTCGCCTCTACCGATCCAAATTTGGCTCATGCTCGCCGGACTGCTCAAGCTGTTTCGCCTTGTGTGGCACTGAGGTTGACGAGTCGTTACGTCACTTCCTGCTGCATTGCCAACGTTTGCGAGCTCTCGTGAGGCACCGTTTAAGTTTATCGATGAGGCGCAAGCCCGGCAGCCCCTCATGCTGAATCGAGGAGGGCTTTATCACAGGGAACTGCGGGAGGCGGAGGAGGAGATGAGGCTCTTCAAAGAGGAATGGCTGAAGGGGGAGGATGAAAAGATGGCGGCGATGCTCGGCGTTTTGTTTATCCCTGTCCCAGAAGAGGTGGAGGAGGGGTTAGGGAGGCTTGTTGCCACCATCTGGAAGGAGTGGGAGGAGTTGGAGGCGCAGATCAGGGTGGCGGGTGCGGAGGAGGAGGAGGAGGTGATCGACCTCAGGGTCGTTCAGGAGGTGGGTAGAAGGAGGAGGGGAAGGCCTAGTCAGGTAGAATGTCTGGCTAGATCTGTTGTAGGTGGAGGTCAGCGCAGCGTCGCGGACTTCTTCTCGGCAGATAACTCCTCTCACTCCTTGCACCCACTTGCACATGCACAGCACGCTCATTTGCACATTGCACTGCCAGCCGAGTCTTTGGAGCGGAGCCGCGTCACCGAACGGCCCCGTGCTACCAATTGAGGCACATGTCCGACAGGATCAAAGGCCAATTGACTGATAAGTCTATTATTATTATTATTATTATTATTATTATTATTATTATTATTATTATTATTATTATTATTATTATTATTATTATTATTATTGTTATTATTATTATTATTATTATTCAGCCCAATGGCCTCAAGGCGTTAAACTGTGACGCCAACTCATAACCCTTTGGTGGTAGATGCTGGGGAGGAGGGTCGTTGCGCGCGTAAAAGATCTTAAACTCCGCATATGCTGGTTGATAGCCCAGGACCCAGCAGACACCAGATTGTTATGGGTGGGGTTTCGAGGCAGCTCTAGCAACCGCGCTTGGTGTATGCACTTGCACATTCGGTGACGTCTTGCAAGAGGTTGCTGGGACTGCGGAATAACCTCGGCTTAGTGCAATCTTGCCCTCAGGAGCTCCATCGGTGGCCCCGATCATCAGGCGAGAGACTGACACGGGGGGGTGGAGGACCTCGAACAAGGGTATTGGAGGCTTATGTCCGTTGAGGATATGCCATTAGCTGCATCAGTACGCCTCAGATATAGTAAATCTGCCTCGGAGTGTTGACTGTGACATATTTGAGGGAAATCCCGATGAAAAAACCTAGTCACACTTGCTAAACAGAGTTCCAGCCCAATGGCCTCAAGGCGTTAAACTGTGACGCCAACTCATAACCCTTTGGTGGTAGATGCTGGGGAGGAGGGTCGTTGCGCGCGTAAAAGATCTTAAACTCCGCATATGCTGGTTGATAGCCCAGGACCCAGCAGACACCAGATTGTTATGGGTGGGGTTTCGAGGCAGCTCTAGCAACCGCGCTTGGTGTATGCACTTGCACATTCGGTGACGTCTTGCAAGAGGTTGCTGGGACTGCGGAATAACCTCGGCTTAGTGCAGTCTTGCCCTCAGGAGCTCCATCGGTGGCCCCGATCATCAGGCGAGAGACTGACACGGGGGGGTGGAGGACCTCGAACAAGGGTATTGGAGGCTTATGTCCGTTGAGGATATGCCATTAGCTGCATCAGTACGCCTCAGATATATATTATTATTATTATTATTATTATTATTATTATTATTATTATTATTATTATTATTATTATTATTATTATCATTATTATCATTACTACTACTATTATTATTATTATTATTATTATTATTATTATTATTATTATTATTATTATTATTTGGGGGGCACCAATACATGGTTGGGTGTCACCGCCACACGGCGGGGTTGGGGCCGTTGGCAGCTTGTTATGAGGGGTACATAATCAGTGCTCCACTGATTCATGAGACGGAAACTTTTACTGAGAGAAGCTCTCTCACCACGCTCACGGCTCTTGGCTCGGGGTGGCCTCTGGTATCACTCGGGGTGCGGGGGGTGGGGGTTATCTGAGGGAGGGGGTTGGGCTCAGTGGGTCACTGGACAGGTTGGTTAACTAAACTACTGTCGGTATGAGTGGGTATGAAGGCGACAGGCCCCACACATTTCCACAAGCCTTGAAATCACTCAACTGCCACAGTAGCGACTGCCTGGACGCGGGGCTCCTGACTCACCCTCTCTCCCAGAACCCCTCGTGCTCACTTTGCGGATGCCATGGGGATGCTCTGGCGGAGGGTCGGGACGTGTTGGGTGCATGTGACCGGGCCTGTCACTTAGTGTTCTCGGTAGATGACTCTTTTGTAGCTTCTATCGGACGCAGGGTGGCTTGCCACGACACCTCAATGATGCATAGTACGTCACGTCTCTGGCCTGGTTACGGGGGCGGGTAACTGAGGCGGGTTCCTGAAGGCTGGTTACGGAAGCTATGTTATTGTTGTTGGGTTCCTGGCTGCTATGTTGTTGTTGTTGGGTTCCTGGCTGCTATGTTATTGTTGTTGGGTTCCTGGCTGCTATGTTATTGTTGTTGGGTTCCTGGCTGCTATGTTATTGTTGTTGGGTTCCTGGCGGCGTACATGTTTATGCTTTTTTAAGGGTTGAGCTTTAAATAACCCCACTCGGGTCTTCTTTTATCGAGCTCACCACTCGGTGGATGGAGGCCTGGGGTAGACTTATACGATGTTTTTGATGCTAGGTTCCGTCTCCAGGGATTCGACTGGCATCGCTGCTTTGCCTCACCGCACTGCCTCACCCACACATCCACGCTGGCACACTGTTTCTCCTCTTGCTCTTGTACCTATGTCGCACACAGCTATGAGCTCACGCCGATGAGTGGTTGTGACGAGGTGCACCCAGCTGGATTGCGGGCGAGCCACGGCGGCCTCGCTCTCGCTCTCTCTCTCTCTCTCTCTCTCTCTCTCTCTCTTTTTTTTTTTTTTTTTTTGTTGCTTTGCTTTGCTTTGCTTTGGGCGAGGCCTAGCTTTCACATGGGCGGGCTGAGCCTATGAGGGGCGCACGATAAGCGTTCCATTGATTTATGAGACGGGTCCCAATTACTGAGAGTAACTCATGTGAGTTGCTCATCATACTCATGGCTCTTGGCTCGGGGTGGCCTCTGGAATCACAAGGGGTTGGCACTGGGGGAGGGGGTTGTGTTCAGAGGGTCACCGCGAAGGATGGTCAACCAAACTACTGTCGGTCGGAGTTTGTACGAAGGCGAGAGGCCCTACACCTTACCACAAGCCTTGAAACGACTAAATGACCAAAGTAACGACGGACCGGAGCGGGGCTCCTGGCTCACCCTCTCTCTCAGCACTCTTCGTGCTCATCCTGCGGATGCCATGGGTTGCTCTGGCGGAGGGTTATGGGGTGGTGGGTACACGTGCACGGGCCTGTCACTCTGTGCTCTCGGTAGATGACTCACTTGCAGCGTTTATCGGACGCAGGGTGGTTTGCCACGACACCTACCTCGATGATGCACAACGGGTCCTGCCTCGTGCCTGGTTACGGATGCAGGTGAGTGTTTGTGTGTATTCCTATACATACGTACACGTATGCTTTTTAAGGGTTGAGCTTTAAATAACCCCACCTGGGTCCTCATATATCGAGTTTACAACTCGATCAATGCGGCACCAGGGTCCCATACCACTTATGTCAGGTTCTTATGCGAAGAGCGTGGCCGCTAGTGCTGGCCCTATGGGTCAAGGCGGTAATCCTTCAGGTTTAGACGTTCCCCGTGGGAGTGCGCCTGCGGGTGGTGATGGCTACTCGGCCGGGGTGGGGTGGTCGAGTGCTCGCGTACCTGACGGGCAACCTGAATCACGTAGAGCCAGCAATCCTGCTGCATCTCGATCACCCTCCCCAACCTCGGAAGAGAAGTCACGTCCGGAAAGGTCTGGTCACGGCGTGTGGCAAGCGGTACCGCCACCGAGGAGGTGGCGGAGGAAGGTACGAAATGAGCTGGATAAGAGATGTTGCATAGTATGGAGGCTATCGCATGTCTCTCAGACAGTGGTCATGGCGCGAGAGCTCCGAATTCTCGGTCTCGGGGAAGTCGAGGTGGAATTCGCGGGCAGAGGTAGTGGGCGACATTTGCGGATTAAATGTGCGTCTTGTGAGGAGGCGGAGAAGATGGTGCGGCTGCTGCGGGAGCGTAAGTTCTTCACGGGAAAGGTTCACGTTGCGACGGGTAGGACTTTCCGGGAAAGAGAGAAGCAGCGGGCTGCACGGGGGGGTGCCCAGTATGTAGAGATGCAGAGGGAGCTTCGCAAGCAGGGGTTTGGCTACTGGGTGCTCGACGTGGAAGTCGACGAGCCCCAGGGCGAAGCCTCAAGCGGTGAATCTCCCTTGGCGGAGTGGGGCGGGATGCGGGAGCTGGGGGAGCTGGGGCGGAGGGTGCAGGATGGGCCGTGGAGGGTGGCGGAGGGCTCCAGGCGGGCTCAACCGAAGCGCAGGCATCGGCATCAGCTTCGTTCTTCCCAATTTGTGAAAGGCTTCCCACTGAGGGTGGCCTCACATAATTGGCAAGGCAAAGTGGGTGCGGATAGCCCAGGCTTTGGGGAATGGCCGGAGCACTACAAGGAGCGAGGCTGGGTGATCGTCGGAGTCCAGGAGCACAACCTATCGTCGCAGAAGGTGGAGAAGCTCCAAGTCGACGGCTTTGCAGTCCTCGGCAAAGCGGCTGCAACTGGTGCGGGCTCGCGTCTCTTGGGGGGAGTCTTGACGTTGGTGGCCAACTATCTGGCACCGTGCGCTACCATTGTACAGGCGCCTGTTCCACACCCATAGCAATTGTGGGTGAGGCTGTCGTCTGGGAGCGCGACGGCGTCGGATGTGTTCGTCGGCAACGGCTACTTCCCCCAAGAAAATCAACGAGAGGAATCTATTGCAGCCTATGAGGCGTGGCAGGCGGCCGTCTCCTACTTCGCCACCAAAGGTCATGTGGTTACGGTTGGTGATGCTAATGCTAAGCTGGGGCCCGCCAGAATAGCGCGGGAGGAGGGAGTGGTGGGCCTCTTTGGCGAGATAGATGAGAGGGGTAGAGGGGTTAGGAGTGAGAATGGTGAGTTGCTGGCTGCGATGCTTGTTGCCACGGGGTTGCGCAATCTCAGTGGGTTTTCGCAACCACGGGGGGACACATATTGGTGGTCTAGGCAGGAAAATGTAGGTGGACGAAGGCATCTACTGGATTACATCTGCGTCTCTTCCGAGCTGGCGGAGGCAAGCTTCGGCGTCGACGAGGTAGACCTTGATACCGACCACAAAGCTGTGTGGGCGGAACTGGTCTGGGGGGGACAGCCACCCCCCAAAAAGCAGGTAAAGAGGTACAAAGCATTCAAGGCAGAGCGCTTGATAGGCAGGGTAGTTGAGGGTAAGGAGAGTGAGCTGTCTAAGCTTAGGTTGAAGTACGACGAGACCTTTGCAGCTGGTATATCGGGGCTGTTGCCAGATGGCCTCCCAGATCTATCAGCAGTGGAGGACCCGGATGAGCTTCAGCAGGAGGTAGATAGGGTCGCTAGCTTAGTGGTCCGAGCTTTCACGGGCGCAGCCGTGAAGGTCTTGGGAGTTCGGGTGATTAGGCCAGGGTTTACTAATGCATGGTTTGATGAGAGTCTTAGGGAAGCGATTGCGCGACGGAGAGAGGCATACGGCCTCTGGCGAAGGAATGAGGCCAACCGAGAGGCCTGGCAAAGATATAAAGAAGCGAGGAAGGCGGTCAGAAGGTTATGCAAGGAGAAGAAGGAGCAAGCGTGGAAGCGGGACCAGAATGACACCGCTGCCAACTTCAGGAGCGCTACCATGGCCACGTACTGGAAGCTGTCAAAGCGTTTGGGCGGGGTTCGGCGGTCGAACGCTTCTGCTCCTGTTCGGAAGCCTGATGGCACTCTGGCATGCACACTCCGGGAAAAACTACAAGAATGGGAAGAATACCGCCGACGTATGGTGGTCCCCAAAGAAAACCAGTTTTTGGAGGATGCATGTGTAGAGGAAGTCGGTTCTGATGAGGAAGCAGCGCGGATTGAGCCCGAGCGGAAGGCCCGCGAAACCTTCCAGTATAACGACAACCTGCGCGACAATTCGAGGCCATGGCGCAAGCCGAGGAGATCCGGACTGAGACGGGCCCGCTGGACTATGATTACACCGAGAAGGAAGTGGAGCTCTGCCAGGAAAATCTCCAGAATCACAAAGCGTGCTCACCGGATAAGATCAAGAACGAGATGCTCAAGTACGGAGGCACGCGGATTGTGAGCGTTCTGGTGCGCTTCTTCAACTGGTTGAAATCGTGCGAATACACCCCCAGCGACTGGGGCAAAGCGATTATCGTCAACATCCCAAAAGGAGGCGACCCAACCGATCCGGAAAATTGGAGAGACATCGCGATTCTGAGCTGTCTGGGTAAGATGTATCTGTCCCTTATGGCGGCGAGGCTTACGGCTTTCATCGATCAGCCGGGCAGGCTTCGCCCAGAGCAGGGTGGGTTCCGGCCAAAACGTAGTACGGGGGACCAGATTTTTGTCCTTAAGGAGCGTCTGCGCCTTAGACAACAAGCTGGCCTCCGTTCTTTCGTTTTGTTCGTGGATCTGAGAAAGGCATTCCCTACGGTTTGGCGGGCCGGGTTGTTTCAGAGGCTAACCCAGATGGGGATACAGGGCAAGTTCTATCGCATTCTGCAGCGTTTTTACCGAAGAACGTCATCGCGAGTGCTAGTCGATGGCGAACTCACTGGTGAAGTGCTGGAAGAGATGGGAGTTCAGCAAGGGTCGCCGTTGTCACCGTCGCTGTTCAACGTCTTCATGGATGAGCTAACGGTCCGAATCGCGAAAGAGTTGGAGATCGAGGACCTCAACCGCATCGAAGACATACGGACCCTGCTTTACGCCGACGACGTTGCGGTGATGGCGCATAGTGTCACGGAGCTTCAACAGATTGTAAATGTCGTGGCGACATTCGTGGAGGACTATCGGCTTGAAATCAACCTGAAACCGGGCAAGACGGAAGTCATGCCGATATACGGGCACGCCAAGTCAAAAAAGTCGCCCCCATGCGTGAGGTTCCGGGGCAAGGTTCTCAACGTCACCGACCACTACAAATACCTGGGAGTTCTGCTCACGGACACCCTCTCCGATGCGAAGCGGGCGGCGGAAATCACTGTAGCGGGAACGGCTGCCTACTACCCCCTCTGGATTGCCCATGAAGTTCCAGCGCGTCTTCGGCTGATGAATCGGCAGCAAATGGTTGGCGCAAAGTTGCTTTACGCATCGGCTTTTTGGGATCTGCCGGGCGCCAACAAGCTGAGTAAGCTGGAGGGCGCGTTGGTAGCGCCCCTGCGGGTCATCTTGGGTGTTGGTACGCGCACAAGCGGCTGCATCACCAGGGGTTTAGGCCGCACGCCGAGTTTTAGCATCCTTGCCAAGGCGGCCCGGCTTCGGTTCCTAGGGCGCATCGAGTTACTGGGCAACACAGCGCTAACACGCAGGCTTTACAACACGGGTCGGTGCAAATGGAAGGAAGATACGGAAAATTTGATCTTAGCAGATCACAGGCTGCGGGAGGGCTTGGATGCGCTCAAGCGGGTCGTGAACGAAGATGGCACGGTAGATGATAAGGACTGGCGGGCCGCTCTGGCGAACTGGAACGAGGTGGTAAAGCAATGGTCTGTCCGGCAGGAAGTAGCTGGCTGGGAGCGGCAGGCTAAGCCCTCTGATGGGCTTAGGGTGCTGCTTAGCCAGATGTCTTCCCGCTCTGCTTTCCCACGTTGGCGGGCGCTGGAGGGGGGAAGTCACAACCTTATCAGAAGGCGATTGTTGAGCTGCAACAATCGCCTTCGCCTCTACCGATCCAAATTTGGCTCATGCTCGCCGGACTGCTCAAGCTGTTTCGCCTTGTGTGGCACTGAGGTTAACGAGTCGTTACGTCACTTCCTGCTGCATTGCCAACGTTTGCGAGCTCTCGTGAGGCACCGTTTAAGTTTATCGATGAGGCGCAAGCCCGGCAGCCCCTCGTGCTGAATCGAGGAGGGCTTTATCACAGGGAACTGCGGGAGGCAGAGGAGGAGATGAGGCTCTTCAAAGAGGAATGGCTGAAGGGGGAGGATGAAAAGATGGCGGCGATGCTCGGCGTTTTGTTTATCCCTGTCCCAGAAGAGGTGGAGGAGGAGTTAGGAAGGTTTGTTGCCACCATCTGGAAGGAGTGGGAGGAGTTGGAGGCGCAGACCAGGGAGGCAGAGGGGGCGGAGGAGGAGGAGGAGGTGATCGACCTCACGGTCGTTCAGGAGGTGGGTAGAAGGAGGGGAAGGCCTAGTCAGGTAGAATGTCTGGCTAGATCTGTTGTAGGTGGAGGTCAGCGCAGCGTCGCGGACTTCTTCTCGGCAGATAACTCCTCTCACTCCTTGCACCCACTTGCACATGCACAGCACGCTCATTTGCACATTGCACTGCCAGTCGAGTCTTTGGAGCGGAGCCGCGTCACCGAACGGTCCCGTGCTACCAATGGAGGCACATGTCCGACAGGATCAAAGGCCAATTGACTGATAAGTCTATTATTATTATTATTATTATTATTATTATTATTATTATTATTATTATTATTATTATTATTATTATTATTACACCGTGATAGCCCAGTGGTCAAGTTCTACCATCTGGGCCCTGTCGCCAGTTCGATTCCCGTCGGTGCCACCAGTATTTTCATTGAACATACCGGTCCGTCTGGAAGTGTTGGAACTGCCCTTGCGGGGGTGTCATTAGAGCCTATCGTCAATTCTTCGTACTCCCCTCACGGGTGAGACGATGGAGGCGCATGTGCAGATTTGCATCAGCCATTGACAGAGAAGCACTATTGTTATTATTATTATTATTATTATTATTATTATTATTATTATTATTATTATTATTATTATTATTATTATTATTATTATTATTATTATTATTCCTGAAAGGTGTTGGTCAAGGGGGTGGGGGGTTTGGGGGGAGGGGGAAAATGAAAATTGTGTCCCCCCCGTCCACCCCCACCATTTCCGCACCCCTGCCGGAATAAATCATGGTTTGTGGGAACGAGGAGGAGTTGGGAGCTCATATTTACAGGGTGGCTAGCCCCAGACTCGATGTTGATGCTCATATGATTTTTTTGGAATTCACGCAAATATTTGCGTTAGGGCAGTGTCCTGCATGCCAAAATTCCTTGTTTTTTGGGCATTTTTTTGCACCCCCCATCCCTATAAATCATGGTTTGTGGGAACGAGGAGGAGTTGGGAGCTCACATTGGCAGGGCGGTTAGCCCCAGAATCGATCTTGATGCTGATGTAGTTTTTTTGGAATTCACGCAAATATTTGCGTTAGGGGAGTGTCCTGAATGCCAAATTTCCTTTTTTTTTCGCAGTCCAATCGGAATAAATGTTGGTTTGTGTGAACCAGGAGGAGTTGGGAGCTCATATTAACAGGGTGGCTAGCCCCAGACTCGATGTTGATGCTGATATAATTTCTTTGGAATTCACGCAAATATTTGCGTTAGGGGAGTGTCCTGAATGCCAAAATTCCTTGCTTTTTTTTGCCTTTTTTTGCACCCCCATCGGAAGAAATCATGGTTTGTGGGAACGAGGAGGAGTTGGGAGCTCATATTGGCAGGGTGATTAGCCCCAGACTCGATCTTGATGCTGAAATAATTTTTTTTGAATTCACGCAAATATTTGCGTTAGGGGAGTGTCCTGAATGCCAAATTTCCTTTTTTTTTGCTTTACTTGCCGGTGCCTCCGGCAATTGAACGTACCCTGCCGACAGGGCAGGGGGGGTCCGGGGGGCCCTCCCCCCGGGAACCCCAGCCCTGTGAATGTACGTACCCGTTCTGGTCGCGGGTGGCACCCACACCTGAGAATTGAGGTTTTTTGCCACCAGACGCCCTTTGCGGCACCTCCGGCAATTCAACGTACCCTGTTGAAGGGAAAGGGGGGTTCCGGGGGAGTCCTGCGATTGTACGTACCCGTTCTGGTCGCGGGTGGCACCCACCTGAAAATTGAGGTTTTTTGCCAGGCGCCCTTTGCGGCACCTCCGGCAATTCAACGTACCCTGTCGAAGGGAAAGGGGGGGCCGGGGGAGCCCTGCGATTGTACGTACCCGTTCTGGTCGCGGGTGGCACCCACACCTGAAAATTGAGGTTTTTTGCCACCAGGCACCCTTTGCGGCACCTCCGGCAATTCAACGTACCCTGTTCGAAGGGAAAGGGGCGGGAGGGGGCGGGGGTCCGGGGGGCCCTCCAAAAAGTGCTAAGAAGTGGGGCTGGCGGGGTTTGGTGCGCGAAGCGCACCGGTAAACCATCCTTTCAGGTGTTGGCGCAGCCCCTAGTTATTATTATTATTATCATTATTATTATTATTATTAGTGGTCAAGTTCTACCATCTGGGCCCTGTCGCCAGTTCGATTCCAGTCGGTGCCACCAGTATTTTCATTGAACATACCGGTCCGTCTGGAAGTGTTGGAACTGCCCTTGCGGGGGCGTCATTAGAGCCTATCGTCAATTCTTCGTACTCCCCTCACGGGTGAGACGATGGAGGCGCATCTGCAGAAATGCATCAGCCATTGACAGAGAAGCACTATTATTATTATTATTATTATTATTATTATTATTATTATTATTATTATTATTATTATTATTATTATTATTATTATTATTATTATTATTATTATTATTATTATTATTATTTTGGACACCGTGATAGCCCAGTGGTCAAGTTCTACCATCTGGGCCCTGTCGCCAGTTCGATTCCCGTCGGTGCCACCAGTATTTTCATTGAACATACCGGTCTATTTCTGGACCAGTATTTTCATTGAACATACCGGCCCGTCTGGAAGTGTTGGAACTGCCCTTGAGGGGGTGTCATTAGAGCTTATCGTCAATTCTTCGTACTCCCCTCACGGGTGAGACGATGGAGGCGCATGTGCAGAAATGCATCAGCCATTGACAGAGAAGCACTATTATTATTATTATTATTATTATTATTATTATTATTATTATTATTATTCAGCCCAATGGCCTCAAGGCGTTAAACTGTGACGCCAACTCATAACCCTTTGGTGGTAGATGCTGGGGAGGAGGGTCGTTGCGCGCGTAAAAGATCTTAAACTCCGCATATGCTGGTTGATAGCCCAGGACCCAGCAGACACCAGATTGTTATGGGTGGGGTTTCGAGGCAGCTCTAGCAACCGCGCTTGGTGTACGCACTTGCACATTCGGTGACGTCTTGCAAGAGGTTGCTGGGACTGCGGAATAACCTCGGCTTAGTGCAGTCTTGCCCTCAGGAGCTCTATCGGTGGCCCCGATCATCAGGCGAGAGACTGACACGGGGGGGTGGAGGACCTCGAACAAGGGTATTGGAGGCTTATGTCCGTTGAGGATATGCCATTAGCTGCATCAGTACGCCTCAGATATAGTAAATCTGCCTTGGAGTGTTGACTGTGACATATTTGAGGGAAATCCCGATGAAAAAACCTAGTCACACTTGCTAAACAGAGTTCCAGCCCAAGGGCCTCAAGGCGTTAAACTGTGACGCCAACTCATAACCCTTTGGTGGTAGATGCTGGGGAGGAGGGTCGTTGCGCGCGTAAAAGATCTTAAACTCCGCATATGCTGGTTGATAGCCCAGGACCCAGCAGACACCAGATTGTTATGGGTGGGGTTTCGAGGCAGCTCTAGCAACCGCGCTTGGTGTATGCACTTGCACATTCGGTGACGTCTTGCAAGAGGTTGCTGGGACTGCGGAATAACCTCGGCTTAGTGCAGTCTTGCCCTCAGGAGCTCCATCGGTGGCCCCGATCATCAGGCGAGAGACTGACACGGGGGGGGTGGAGGACCTCGAACAAGGGTATTGGAGGCTTATGTCCGTTGAGGATATGCCATTAGCTGCATCAGTACGCCTCAGATATAGTATTATTATTATTAAAATTGTTATTATTATTATTATTATTATTATTATTATTATTATTATTATTATTATTATTATTATTATTATTATTGTAATATTATTATTATTATTATTATTATTATTATTATTATTATTATTATTATTATTATTACTATTATGGACACCGTGATAGCCCAGTGGTCAAGTCCTACCATCTGGGCCCTGTCGCCAGTTCGATTCCCGTCGGTGCCACCAGTATTTTCATTGAACATCCGGTCCGTCTGGAAGT
>WBZZ01001052.1:60000-75000 GCA_019918135.1 Paulinella micropora | reverse complement strand
TAATGGTAAAAGTTCAATGGAGAGAAGGAGGAAATGTTATGTGTAAGATTTTCTGTATCGGAAAGAAAAAATCAAAAGAGCAAGCATTGGAAGAAGCAAAAAAATATCACGAGGAAAATATAATACCTAAATACGAGGAATGGAAAATTAATTACGATAAAGAAACAAGAATAATCAAAAAAGAAAAGAAGAAAATTTGGAAGCATAAAGATTTTAAGTGTGGATGTGGTGCTGAAATACATAATGGAAACAAAACGCGACATATGAAGTCTCAGAAACATATTTCGACAGAAAAAGAAAAACCTCCAGTTTCTCCAAGGCCAAGCAAAGAGTATATGGATAGAATAAAGAAAGATGACGATGATAGATGTAATATGTGCGGATACATGGAACATAACTGCCACTGCGGTTGCGGGTATGGTAAGTATTGATAATCAAAAAGGTTTCTCTGCGGAAACCACTGAATTTCCATTTAAAGACAAGGAGGGGTCCTTATATAGGAGGCACACACGAGGCCACGAGGGGACGACCGATCGAGGCAGACAAATATTTTAATTTTATAAAATTATATTTTCCTTGATATACTATTATCAAACATGGAGACACACACTTATAACGGCAAGGTCTACAGGTTAGATAGATTAAGGGAATATAAGATAAATTACGAAATCAAGTCTGTCAGGGGTCGGGATGTGCTATATATCAAACCGAAGGTAAGGGGGTATAAAATTGATACACCGACAGCCCAAAACTACTTGAACCAAGTAAGAGGTGCGGTGTATTTTGAGCACCATGCTATACCAATAGCACCACCTTTACCTACGATTGAAGAGAAAAAAGAGATGAAAGAAAATTACAGAGACTTGTTGCGGTATGGTAATTATGATATCATAAGGGACGACAGCAAGGAACACGAACTAGGAATAAATGAAAGCCGATATGCGGTAAGTATTAACAGCAACTTCCGATCATTCACGATGCGCGATGTGATAAGATTTATTGAGATTGTGTTGAACGACTTTGTAAAACGACAAGCACCCGAAGATAAGGTTAGCCTAGGTATTGAGTTTGTTGATTACTATGGAAAAGTATCAACAGGCTTACACAAAGTTAATCAAATCTCGGTTGAAAAAGTTTTGGAAAGATTGTCAGCAATATTTCAAAGCAACGAAAGTCTTTACATGGATGAGAACGGAATAAACTTTGATAAATTAAAATTTGTATTGAAATCTGTTAAAATGCCGACGGGCGGGACAAGGCTACAGGTTTTGAACAAATTGGATATATACAGAAAGAAAGGAGTAATCTGTATTACAAACAGCGATAACTTATGTTTAGCACGAGCAATCGTTGTAGTAAAAGCAAAAATTGAAAAACACCAAAAATTCTCGCAAATTATGCGAGGACGAAAGATACAGCAGGAAACGGCTGAGGCTTTACACGATGAAGCAAAGGTCATTAAGGATGTGTGTGGAATACCAGAAATTAATACACTTGCTAATCACATTAAATACAATCTGGTTATTGTTGAATTTCCTGACAAAATCATTTATAAAACAGAACTACTTGATGCGAATGGAGAACGGCTAACTAACCTTTACATTCTAAAGACTGAAGGACATTACGATGCCATAACAAACATGAAGTCTATGCTAGGAAAAAAGAATTTCTGTGAGTTATGTCTAAGAGGGTATAAGGAAAGACATGCCTGTGAAGCCAAATGTGGTATCTGTGAAACCAAGGGTTGTAAGGGAATACATGACAAGAGCCAGTGGAAAGAATGTGAGAAGTGTAATAGAAAGTTTCCAAACACTGAATGCTTTAATAATCACATGACGACAAACTGCGATGTTAAAGCGAAATGTATATCGTGCGGTCTTAATTACAGAAAGAAGGATGAGCACAAATGCGGATATGCGAAATGCAGAAATTGCAAACTAGTGAAACCGCTTGAACACCAGTGTGAAATAGTCCAAAAAGAAATCTTACCGCCGTCAGAGCAATACATATTCTTTGACTTTGAAGCGACACAGGACACAGGCGAGCACATTGTTAATCATGCCGAAAGCCAGTATTACGAGGCAAAGGAACCGCCTATCATACATAAGAACATTCAAGATTTCTGTAATTGGGCTTTTGACACTAAACACAGCGGATTTACATTTATTGCGCACAATGCCCGCGGTTATGATTGTCAGTTTATTCTGAAGTGGTTGGTTGATAATGGACAAACTCCATTTGTAATCTATGAAGGTGGTAAGATTATGATGATGACACTTAAGAAGTATCGCTTTATAGACAGCCTAAGTTTTCTTACGATGCCATTGTCGGACTTTCCAAAGACATTCGGGCTTACGGAACTTAAGAAAGGTTTCTTTCCGCACTTCTTCAATACGGCTAAAAATAGAAACTATGTTGGTGTAATGCCACATAAGAAACATTACGGCTACGACACGATGCGAGGAGATAAACGAAAAGAATTTCTTGAATGGTATGACGAACAAGTGAAAGCACATAACAGGTTTGATATGGCAAAGGAAATCGCAGAGTATTGTCATTCAGATGTTGATATACTGAGGAAGGGTTGTATAGATTTTAGAAACCAGTTTCTAGAGTTTGGTATTGACCCTTTTCAATATACAACTATTGCGAGTTGTGTTATGGCTTTGTATCGTGCTAAGTTTATGCCAGAGAATTCAATTGCGATATTGAAAGCGGAAAAGCAAAACAGGATGACTTCTAGGGCTTGTGTAGAATGGTTCGCATACAGAAGCAGGTTAGACAAAACCGATATTAAACACGCATTCAACGGAGGTGAAAAATTGTTTCAACTCGGGCAATCTCGTGTGTATGCTGATGGATGGGATGAGAAAAACAAAACCGCTTATGAGTTTTACGGGTGTCATTGGCACGGATGTGATAAGTGTTGGAATAGCAATGCTTTGAATGTGAAGAAGAATAAGACAATGGGCGAACTATACAAGGAAACAATGAGAAGAGAAAAACAACTTAACGAACAAGCAAAAGTAATAAGTGTCTGGGAGTGCGAATGGAGCCTGATGAAAACCAGTGAAAGACTGGCAGAGGATACAAACGAACGAATTACTGAACAAGAAGGACTAAACCCACGAGAGGCAATGTTTGGAGGTAGAGTGAATGCTTTGAAATTATATTGGAAATCACGACATGATAATGAGTATGCGAAATATATTGACATATGCTCACTTTATCCGACCGTGATGTATTACGACCTTTATCCAAGCGGACACCATATAATTATTAGACCAAACAATGAGGAGGAAAGAAACGAGATGAAAAACAAAATTATAAAAAGAGAATATTTCGGAGTGGCTAAGGTTAAGATGCTTCCGCCTAGAGGCTTACTACACCCAGTCTTACCGAAGGTGGACAGAGGCAAGATGATGTATTACTTATGCGATAAGTGCGGAATGACTGAGCAACATGGCGAATGTAAGCACACAGATAAAGAACGAGCAATAACAGGTACATGGGCAACTCCAGAAATTTACAAGGCCTTAGACAAAGGGTATAAGTTAATAAAGTATATGAAGTATGGCACTGGAAAGAACAAAGCAGTAGCCTATTCAAAGAATACATAAAGACATTCTTGAAAGTAAAACAAGAGTCCAGCGGGTACCCTGCGGGATGTAATACGGAAGCCGAAAAACAAAATTACATAAAAAGCATGGAAGTTAAAATGGGAGTTAAGATGGATGAAAGCAAAATATTTAAAAACGAAGGACGGCGAGCAGTGGCTAAGTTGTGTTTGAACTCTTTATGGGTAAGTTTGGACAGAAACAAAATAAAACACAGAACAAAATGATAAAGGATAAAGATACCTTATACAAACTATTGAACGATAAATCAGTAGATAATATAAATATTAACATAATTAACGACAAAATTGTAGAAGCCAGTTATGACTTAAAACAGGATGCGGTGAGCGACCCGATTAAAACAAATATTGTGGTTGCTTTATTTACTACATGCTACGCGAGAATGAGACTTTATAATATGATGGACAGATTAGGCAATAGGATATTGTATTATGACACAGACAGTGTAATATATACAACTAACAAAGAAATTAATGAGGCAGATGTAGAGACAGGCGATTTACTGGGAGATTGGACAGATGAATTGAAAGGAGCAAAAATAAAAACCTTTGTGGGAGGCGGGCCAAAATGTTATGGATACTTATTAGATAATGGTAAAGCAAGTATGAAAGTAAAAGGATTTAGTATGAACTATGAAACGAAAAAAGCATTGAATTTACCGAATATGTTAAGTGTAATAAGTTGTGGGCTAGGTATTACGAACACTGAATTATTTGAGAATGGTAAAAATGAACTGGCTGAATTGTTGGAGACTGATGAAGAATTACGGATTGCTAAGCGAATTGAGAAGTCTGGAAAAGTAGTTATAATAGAAAACAACAAGATAACACGAGACAAACAAAAGAAAAAAATAACAAGTGAATACTTAGAAAAGATATTTAGTTTTACATATACGAAAAGACAAGTTATTGGAATTGTAGAGAATGCGATTGAAACTAGACCTTTTGGATAAAAAAAAAAATAAAGATGATAAATAATTAATTAATTTTTTTCCATAAAATTTTTTACCAGTCTATATAGACAAATGACCACCCTCACCAGACTATCTGAAAAATTTGAACAACTTTCCATTGAAAATAAAAAAGAAAACTTTTCTCTTACTGATGTCAAAAAGGTAATAAACGATGAAATTCAAGCCATTGAGAAAAGCAGAGAAGGAAAGCCTAAGGATGTTTTTCAGTTTGGTAAGTATAAGGGTAAGAAAATTTCAGATATTGCTACCATTGACAAACCATACCTTGAATGGGTAATGAAACAGCCGTGGTTTGAGAAATTTGCAGACATTAAAAGTGAAGTAAAAAAATATTGTAAAATTATGTTGGACCTCAACACCAAACAAGACTACTTGAATGAAATTGAAAAATGGAACCTTGATGTTTCTATTAAAAAGCCGACAATTAAATGGACTAAGCCTGATATTGTTTCTTTCTATGAGCAATACAAACCCCGCGATGACAACGTGAAAGTGGTTATATAATTGGATACCATAACGGACAAAGAAGAGAGCACTCCTTTTAAGGCGAGTGATTTAAAAGAGACAGGTATCACGGAAATAAAGGCAAATGTAGAAGAGATAGCGACTGCTACATCCGTAGGTGATAAAGAGACTGCTATAGAATGTACAGAAGAAGGATGTATATTAAGGAAAGCGAGCGATGTTATTCGTGTTGTAAAAGAAAGATACAAAAAAAAAAAATAATTGATATTTATTCACCCGCTACGCGGTTTCATAAAACATCGTTTTTTTAAACTTTACATTTCACGATGTTTGTTGAAGGCGTAGTCTAAAACAAATATCTATTGGTCCTCTATAAAGTTAGCAATAACATTAATATTACCATTTCCACCTGCCGACACAGCCTTTTGTGTGAATGTCAAAATATCGTTCGGGGTTAATTGAATATCGTAGGTTCTTAGATTAATTTGTTGAGTTGAGGCGGCATTAACATAAATCTTAAAAATTGTTGTTCCGTTCGCAATCGCAGTTGCTTTTGTGTCTGTATCTACAATTGAAATTTTGGCATCAACATCAGCAAAACCCGCCCCTGTCAGTGTTCCGTTCAATACCATTCTGACAACATTAGCCTTAGTATCTTCATTAGTAATACTTATCAACGAAGGAAAGACATTTGAATTGTTGGTTAGGCTATTATTGAATAGTGCTTTATTTCTGATACTTAAAATGGGGCTTTCAGTTATATTACCTGCTTCACTCCCTTCCGCCGTATTTGTAATACTTGTATTAATTGTGTTGGTGCCTTCAACAAACAAACTACAACTGGCTGTCTTCAGTCTTTGTATTCCAACTCCAACATTATTATTAATAATTCGTGCTGCAAATGGTAATGTAGTATTCCGCAGACTGACACCTGTGTTGTCATTCGCATACTTAATCGTATGGACTAACTGAAATTCACCTGTCTTCGGATTTTCAATAGAAAACTTAATAGCACCAAAACCTAAGTATTGAAATTGAATTTGAAATACATTTCCCTTTGTCCAGTCTAATACAGGCATATCTACTGTTCCGTCGCACGGGTCATCCCAGTACGCTTGATAAAATGCGTTTGGGGTTCCTCCTATACAATGTAGAATAATCATTCCTTCATCTCTAGTTTTGTAAAAGTAGAAACCATTAGATAAATCGTTATCTCCGATACCTATCCACGAATAATAATCTTCGGTTTCGTCTGTTGTCCATAAAGCAGTGAAGCGGGCTACAACACCCATACCAGTGCGATATTTTATTTTTCTTTTGCTTACCATACTAGCATCAGCGGTAGCATGAGCAGTCGTTTTTAATTCCGCCATATTATTCAGAAATGAAACACTCGCATTTGTCTGAGTTAATGTCCATATTCGTGTATTAATGGCATATGGAAAGATTTCCTGTAATACAGGTGTTAAGGAACTGGTTAGGGTTTCACCAAAAGCAGTCTTCATATGATTAGTTTCAACGTGTCCGTCATATCCGACTTTGACATTTATAATTTTTTTGTCTGGATTTTGTGCGATTAAATTTCTAAGGTGAGTAGTCATTGTTTGTGTATATGAAACAAAAAATAATTTTCTTTCTTTTTATTGATTTCATAAATATCTACGACATTAGGATTTCAATCCCCTTCACAAGCACACTTCGTTGAAGAATGGCAAATGTGTAATGGTTAAGATTATTTCCCGCAGTGGTTGAAACAATTCATATCGTCTCTCAGTGTCAAGGCTCAGACCACTCACCTCATAGCCGTCGGTATCCTTATCGCACAGCGGGCGATTATTATCAAAGGAATCAACATGAAACCAGTTGTAGTGATACACATTTGAATTCAAAATGGCACTCCCCTTTAATTTATTTTTCAAAAGCATATAATCCTCATTCTTCAAAGTATCAACATCAAATTGTTGAAGACGAGTTCCGTCAAGGGTTGTGTAGTATGTCTTAATTTTCTTTGAAGCAGTATTCGGGTAGGCAACACCATCAGTTCTATTATCATTATCAAAAGCAGTGTAAGAAGTCTCAGTATTGTTGAAAGCGGAAGTATAAATACGACGAATTCTTTCACCCTGTGAGCGGCTCATCTTTATAACGAAATTTTGCTGCGCTGTTTGAAGATTTTGTTTCCAAGCAATGGGATATTCAATCTTAAAAGGAAAGCCTTCACCAGCGATCTTCTGTTGGACACCAAAAATAACATTAGGATCAGTTTCCACGGCGAGAAACAAATTCAAATCAGAAATAGTAGCACCAACAGCATTTGCTGCAGCACCAGCAGAGATAGCACTAACATCAGTTCCATAGAAGAAAGTACGATTGGTTGCCTCCCACACAATACGCATATCCAAAATTCCTTTGAAACCGATTGTCTTATCCAGTTCAAAAATTGTTCCAAATAGCATTCCCAAAGGAAGTTTAACACTGATAACTGGGTCATCACCAGTATCGCTACCGCCTTCAAAATACTTCGCCTCATCATAATCTACATTAACAAGGTTGTAATTTCCCGCACCGCTTGTAGCAGTCGCGCTGTCGTTAAAACGTCGGGCATTCACACTCGGGACTTTGTAGTAATTATTAACTGCTGTTATTAGTGTAGCAGTATCAACAGCATCAGCAATCGCTTTCTTTTCAGTTCTACTTCCTACAACAATCTTTCCAACATTACACTTTTGAAGCATCGCACCAGAGCCAGTTTTGCCTTCGGTGACGGGGTCATAGTTTCCGTGATTTTCCAAAGCCTTAAATTTTTCAAAACTAATCTCAGGTTTCCAAATCATCTTAGTGTAATTTCCCACATGTTGAAGATTACATAGATACTGCCCGCTTCGGCTACGAAGTTCAATCGTTTTAATCATAGACAGACAATCCATAAAAATACGATTGAAATGGCCAGCACTATTGTTTGTTGGTTTGTAAGTAAATCTCAACACAGACCTCGCAAGGTTCAAAGGGCGTGTAGGAATTTCAAATGTGCTTTCCAGTCCTCCCGCAGTAGTGAGAGTCACATTCGCCGACCCTTCACGGCTGGTAAGTTTGTTCAATTCATACTTTCCTGACAATAGTTCCTTAGTCTGATGGACTAGTTCTCCTCCATATTGGACAGGCATTTTTTGTTTTTGTTTTGAAGTAGTGTAAGTTGATTAATACACGAAATATATTTATAGAAAAAAATAAATAATTAAAATAAATATCAATCACTTGGATTTCAATAAATTGAAAAATGAATTAAATAAACTAAAATAATTAGTTTCACGATAAACCAATAATGTCATAACTATTCCCAAACCATTAAGATTTATTGCTTGGTCATTTTCGTCTGTCAAGCAAAACCTGAATACATTGTTTGAATTAGCGGACAATGTTTTACCGTATTCGCTTCCAGAGCCGTCATAAATGACAGAACCAAAAGGAATTTCGTTGGCTGTGTATATTTCTTGAAGCACATGATTATCACCTTCATTCACCAAATCCGATTGAAGGTATAAAGTCTTTTCTCCAGTTAGAATAATCACATTTGGCGACTTAATAAAATCATTGGCGAAGAAATATGTTGAGTTTCTATCAAAACCCATAACCTCATGAATACGGGTATCAGCATCAAATATAAACCGCGGTTGAATACCTCCATTATTTGACACACTGAATGTTAATTTGCCATCCTCCGCTTCTGTGTTTGTATTGTTGCTTGAGACTACATAAGTATAATCATTCGGACTTTCTGTCGTCAGTACCTCAGACAACTTATTTTTTAAGTTGTTCATTGTGTAGTTACCCTCTGGTATTGTAATTAAAGCCTCATACCCGTCTTCGGATAATGTAAAAGTATTATATGGTGAAGCCACAGAGTAATACGATTTCGGCACATAAATATGAAGAATTTTACAATGTGTGGGATTGTCTAGCCCCTTCATATTGACTTCGTGTGTAAAGTCGCTGTCTGTTCCCGTTATTCTATTTTTACTATTTATGTAATAGATACCAGAACTTCTTCCTCCCTTGTACTCCATCGTAGGTGCTTTTTATAAAAACCACCTACAACCTCAAAAATCTATATATTAGAAAATATCTTTTACAAAAAGGTGTCAAATCCATAACCATTCTGTGATTTTAACTTTTCTGCTTCGCTTTCTTTTAAATCTGTATAACCACTAGCAAACTTAAATCGCACTCCTTTCGCCCGCTCCATTAAAAACCTCATAGCAAACCATCTGCAGGTATCACTGGTATCGCTCTGCTCTTTTACTTGATTAACCTTCATTAATAAATAACTATCGGGGTGGCTTTTATCTATTAGTCGTTTCATTTGTTGTTGGAAGTCTTCAGTAGGTTCATAAAGTGCTAGCGGGTCATACACTTCAACACTCCTGTCTTTATCTAGACTTATCCATACGGCCATCCAGTGCTGGCCTTTTTTGGTGCTCGGGTCGGTATTCAACTTGTAGATTTCATCACTGGCTATTGCTCCGAGATACCATCCATATTTTTTCATTATGTCGTCTATTTCATTAGTCATTAGTCCCCGCCCCTCACCCTGTTGTGGCTCCTCTGTCTGTGGTTGTGGCTCTGGCTCTGGTTGCTGTGGCTCTGGTTGCTGTGGTTGCTCTGGTTGCTGTGGTTGTGTCTCTAATGGCTGTGGTAGTTGTTGTGGCATTCCCTCGTCAATATTCAAATCATTTGAAACTTGTTTATCTACATTTGTGTCTATAGTCATTTTGTTCGTTAGAGTATTTACAAAATTATGTTTGTTCATTGTGTGTTTCCAATCTTTGCGGGCTAAGTATTTTTTTATTTTCGCTATTGAAAATACCTTATCAATTAATTCTTCTAATGTCTTCGCTCCACTACCTTTTTGCTCATTAATACCCATATACTCTTCATATCTAGCATAATCCGCCACTTTTCTTTTTACGTTTTCCTTTTCATTTCCAACATCAATATTAAACCTTTTAATCATGTTAATTATCCACTTTGAAGTGTCTTTGTAATTTAATTTTTTATGTCCATCACTATCTAGTCTCTTTTTTAAAGCCTGTGCTAACTCTTTTATAGTAATGTTTGGGTGATAAGTTTTTGAAAATGCGGAGATTAAAAATTGATTAATTTGTAAATTTTCAAAATGCTTACCCTTTTCTTCTGCCTTCTTTTCTTCCTTTTCAAGTTTTTCTTTATATTCTTCTGCTAACTTTTTCTGTTCCTCTAAAGATGTCGATGTGGCTATAGCCGTCTGAATATCTTGACTGGCTTTTTGTAAGTCTTTACGACTCATCTTTTTTATGAACTTATCTGTATATCCTGCTAATTTCAGTGTTTCAATATCTTTCTGCTTTTGCTTTTTTTCTTCCTCATATTGCTCTTTCGTTTTCAATGGTGCTTCATCTCCTAAATTAGGTAATGGCGGTGCTTGTTGTGGTGCTCCTAATGGCGGTGCTTGTGGTTGTCCCTGCTGTGGTGGCATAATATATTGATATTGTGGTGGCGGTGGTAATGCTTGTATCCTATTTTTTCTATCTTCTTCATATTTTACATCATCTATGAGTTTTTGCTCCCTTCTTAGTTCTCTGGCTTTTTGTTCTTGTCGTTCCTTGATAGCGGATAGTTCATTGCGGTGTATCCTTGCTAACTCATCCTGCCTTTCCTTAGCATCTGCTATGTCTTTTCTTTCTTGCCTCTTCTTTTCTTCTTCAGCATCAACTCGTGCTTTTTTCTCTTTTTGGTCTATCTCATCAATCTTTTCGTATTTCTCCTTTCTGAGTTTGTCTAAGTGGTCATTAATGGCGGTTCTAGTATTTTGCTCAATCTCCGACAAACTCTGGACTTTTCGCAAGTCTTCTTTTTGCTTATGTGCTCGCTTTGCTTTTGGTCTGCTCAAGTATTTCATAAAAAGTTTAACAATTTAAAGTGTGCTCATATCATTTGTCTTTTTACCGAAATTAAGATAACATTTTTTACCCTTCTGGATAATATATGGTTTCCCGCTTTTATTTCTATAAACCCGCGGTGGTCTTAATTTCTGTTTCTTCGCTTTCTTGACGACCATTCTATACAAACAAAAAAATATTTTTCAATTAGTTTATTTCAAAAATATCATCTTTTAGAATTTAAGGGCACCTCGTCCTCTCTGCTTACCATACCCCAGTCTTGATGCTACAGCACCAACACTACCAGCGTAAGGCACCCCAACGCTACTTAATGCTCCCGCAGTCCTAGAGATCAACTTATTATTGCGAAGAAATTTATCAACAGCCATTGCGGTTTTGCCCACTTTTTGCCAGTTAATTTTACCACCAGCCTGCCCCTTGCCCTTCTTCCGTCCAGTTTTCTTTTTACCTCCAGCCATGTTGGTGCTTGAGTTAATAGTTCGTTTGCCGATTGTTGGAATGACTTCAACACGAGTTGTTTTCACTACCATATAACAGAAAGATTTTAAAAAATCTTTCAGCAAAAATAAAAAATAATTACAAAAATAATTATTTCATGCGATAGGCAAAATTTTTTCTTAACTCATCATCAACACTTGAGACATAAAGAAAATTAAATCTCTCCTTTGTTGCTTCGTGATACTTTTGAAGAAAGTAATAAAAGTCAAAAGATAAGTCTAAGTGTTTATACACGAGTTCCATTTTGTCCTGAGACTGGCCCGGAAAGATTAATAGATAATCTAACTGCTTAATGGCTTCTGGCCGTAGGTCGTTCAGATACTGGCTTGACATAATAACCTTACTTTTATAGTGTCTGTTCTTTTTTAACAAATCACTTACGGACTTGTCTCTTAATCCACTCCCTAAATCGTCCAAAACAAAAACAACCTCTGGTGAAATATACTTACTTGGTCTCTCTTTCTTCTCACCTCCTTGTTCTTTTTTCTTTTCCTTTCCGAAATAAAGATATTGTGGTTTCTCTATTTCTTCTTTGTCCTGTTTTACTTCTCCTTCGTGTTGCTCGTCATGTCTGTTCAGTTTGTCTAACTCATAATCAATGACATTTACACCATCTGATTTAAGAAAGGTATATATTGCCATCGGGTTACCTCTGTTCTTAAAGTGCTTTACTTTATAAATGTAGTCCTTGTGTATCGTTGAAGCAATAATGACAATGCGGGTTTTTCTGTTTGTAGTCCGTTTCAGTATTTCAAAGAGTGCTGTCGTCTTACCGCTCTTCTTACGGGCGAGTAGAAATATGTTGGCATACGGCTCATTAAATAATTTATAACCTTTTGCTTTTCTATTTCCATCACCCTCTTGTTTTACTGGCTTCACCTTGACATTATTGATTTTAAGCATCGTATACTCTAAGCCAAAAATAGTTATGAATTTCTAAATTCATACATTGTTGCTACGCAACGAATTCCAAACACACAACAATTCGGCCCGCTAAATTTCCTGTATCAATATTTCCGCTGTCAGTATCAAGGACTTTAAATGTATATTGTCCGTCAGTCCATCCTACAACACCAAAGGAATAGAAACAAAATTTAAATGTGTGTATAAGTCTATGAGTGATTGGTGTGTTAGTTTTGATGAAGCCATTCCTTTAATGTGCTCAAATGATGCTATGTGGTATAAAACTCAAGTATATGAATGCTCACTTCTTTGAACTAGAAGGTGATGGAAGGCAAATGCCGATAAGCAATGTTAGGATTCCGACATAAGTATTAGCAACCTCGCACGGCAAGTTCTTTTCAGACAACCTCACGATACAAAGGGTTATAATGGCAATAATGATACCCATTTGAAATAAGTATTTAATAAGTCGGCTGTCTGTCGGTCTGTCTTTTATACAACAACAATTCCAGTTATCTTCCAATTCGTGCTCTACTTTTTTTTCCTCATTCTTCAATGAAATGTCTAAAACTCTATTTTTCAACTCTGGTGTTAGTTCGCCGTCTATTTCAATGACTGGCGGTGGGGGGTGTAATCTAGGAGGCATTAGTAGAAAATACGACTGCTCGGATTTCGGCTAGTTGGTTTGCTTGGTCTTGTAGTATATTAATAAGATTTTTATTTTCTTTTTCTAAATTAACTACCTTCTCTGATAATTGTTGAACAGCCTTAATTAATGGTGCGATAAACTCTGAATAACCTATACCATAACCGACATCACCACTATCAACACATTTAACATCTTCTGGATTAACACTCACACCTTTCAATTCGTATTCTTTTCTTTGCTTTGGACACGGAACCATAATTTTTTCTTTTGTAAAACCGCCAAAATCTAGCATATCCATTTCTGTTAGTATTTCTTCTAATTGTTGTGCTATTAAGCCAGTCCTACATTTCTTTTTGTCATCAATCATACGATAGCAGACTGGATTTAACTTATTAATAAAATCTAAGCCTAAACATTCCTTTATAGCTTCTTTTTTTCTCCTATCTGAATATTGAATTGGATTAGACAATACCCATAATTGTCCATCGCTCGCTCTTAATGACATTAAAGCAGTATTTGAATTATTCTCCCATATGAACCCACTCGTTGAAGAACCATTCACTCTAAATCTAATAGCATAAGAAGTTAATCCTCCACCTCCTCCTGCTGGTGCTGTTCCTCCACTTAATGATTTATTATTCCCAGACTGAGACATATAAATCCCCCAGTTTGAATCAGTAGCATCCCATACAAATATTCCTCTCGCATTCGTCCCGTCTGTTTGTCCTTGAATTGCTATTTTTGCCCCATTAGTTGATGCTAATGCCGATGATAGTATGCCAGTGTATGTAATTCCCGCATTTGCTGTTATTAATCCTTTTGTCCATAAAGTCCCATTGAGTCCATTCAACGACATCAACAATTGCTCTGCTGAATTCTCCCATACAAATCCCATCGTAGAATCATTAGCAACCCTAAACCGAAAACTATACGAACTAAAATCATTTCCTGAAACGGCTAAACCATTTGCCAAACTTCTTGTGTTTCCACCTCCGCCAGATGCTGCATAAATCCCCCAACTCGTATTAGTCGTATCCCATAGAAATATTCCTTTTGCATTTGTTCCGTCTGTTATTCCCTGAACTCATATTTTCACTCCACTGGCATTCGTTGCTGATGTTAGTGTGCCAGTATATGTAATCCCCGCATTTGCCGTTATCAATCCGCTTGCGGTTGCCGTTGTTGTTGATATACTCGCATTTGCCGTTATTAATCCACTCGCCGTTAGTGTCGTCGTTGATATACCCGCGGTTGAAGTAATTGTCGTTCCAGTTATTGTTCCGCCATTTGTTATGTTGTTTGAGTTCATATCCAAAGCACCATAAAACCGCATACCGCCAGCATTGTTAAAACGGACAATGTCAGATGAAGCACTTTTATTATCCAAAAGTTTTGAAATATAAAGTCCCGCACCTTTTGCATCAAATGCTACATTTGTGAATACATAACCTCTTTGGTTCGCGGTTCCGCTTGTAGCAGTATTTAGAGTAAATAAGAAATACTGATAATCACCTGATGTCTGTGAAAAGAATATATCACCTCCATTTTGGTTTAATATCCTTGCCCCATTATATGTTATATTTCCGCCATTAGTGATAGTTTGATTATTAAAATCAGCATTGTTCGTTCTGAGAGTTAGATATTTTATCGTAGTGCTCGCCCCATTAAATGTTTTACTTCCTGTTATGGTTTGGTCTGTTGTTAGTTTTACATTTTGCCCGTCCAATGTATCTACATAACTTTTGTTTGCTCCATCGGCCGCTAATGTCGGAGTTCCAAGGTTGGCTATTTTGCTACTATTACAATCTAGCCCCGAAGCATTTACCCAACCGACGATTGCCCCATCAATAATAAAACTTATTTTTTTGGCATTTATTTCAAAATTATAATTTACACCAGTGCCCATATCAAGGCATCCGATAGAACAAGTGATTCGGC
>WBZZ01001052.1:40000-50000 GCA_019918135.1 Paulinella micropora | reverse complement strand
TTTTGGTAGCCAGTCGTGTATCAAATCGGTCGTCAGTGTAATAAAGATTTATGGGGTCAGCATCTTCTGGCACTCTGTCTGTATTCAGACCGACTATGTTTGTGTTGGTTAAATCGAGGTTGGCTATGTCGAGCGAGTCGCAGGTTAAGTAAGACCAAGTAATGATTTATATTGCGACATAGATATATAAAATAAATATTTAATTTTAAAAATACTAAAATATAATAATCTTAGTATAGAATATTTTTAGAATAAGCGAGAGTGCGAAGCACGAAGTGAGATTCTAAAATGCTGTCTCCCGAAGCAAGTCGTAAGAACTGGGGTAAGGCCGTGGAAAGTATAAAGAGCAAAAAGCAACATAAGGTTGAAATAGCGAAAGAGAAATTAGCAAAGTGTAGAAAGGCTTATGTAGGCGATGATGAAGAGATGGAGGAAAAGATAAACCGCATGGCGGAAATTGGTGTTGCTAATGATATCATTAATGGAAAAGACCAAGATGATACACCAGAAGAAAGCAGTGATAGCGATGAAGAATGTGATTTTACTGATATCATTGCTGAAAAGATGGCTAAGATGAAAATAAGAAGAAAGAAAGCGGAAGCAAAGAAGAAAGTAAGTAAAAAGCCTGTGCCTGAGCCTGATGAGAGCGAAAGCGAAAGTGAAGAAAGTGAAGAAGAACCAGTAAAGAAAGGTAAAGGTAAAAAGTCAAACATATCTGTTAATGTTTATAATCAAGCAGAGAAGCCAAGCAAGAAAGAAAAAAATAATGATGATGTCTCAAGAATGTTTTTAAAGTTTTAAATTTACCAAAGGAAATGATAAGAATAATAATTACTATACTCCGGATTATTATAAGTTAATTCTCCTTTTGAGTTTCTTATTGCTTCTGCTCTTGCTCTATAGTTTTTTCTTCTTTCTTTATCCAGATGGTCTAAATGTGAGTATAACCCTATGCGGTCTATATAGTGCTGATATTTTAAGTGTCCAAAATGAATTGTCTTACCTTTTGGAGTAATGATTTTATATTTTTTGTTTTTGACATTGGACTTTGAAAATCTCATTGATATATAATATGGATAATAAACATACTCGGCAACAAGAAACTCCTGAGCAGACAGAGCGAAAAGAAAAAATTGAAGAAGTGGCCGAGATACATTTTCAATCAAAGCCCGCTAAGATATGGAACACGATAACATCACCAGAAGCAAAACCACTAAGTCAAGTATTTATTGATTTAATGGATATGTCAAAGGTGGCGACAAAGAAAGGTAATGCTAACTATAATTTTGGATTAGTTGCTATTGATGTATATAGCCGTCGTGGGTGGATTGAGCCAGTCAAAAATAAAACAACTGGTTATGTCTTAGAAGGGTTTAAAAAAATATTTACAAAAAAAGTTCCTGAAAGAATTACTTCAGATAATGGTGGTGAGTTTAAGGGACAAGTCAGTGAATATTTCAAACAAAATAATATTGAACATAGAACTGTCCAAGTAGGCGATCACAGAACAATGGGTATATTGATAGATTTATTAGAACAATACGAAATGAATTAAACTTAATATGGGAATTTAATGAAAATTTTCAATGGGTTCCTATTATTCATGAGGTTGTTGATGCTTATAATAAAACATATCATACAACAATTAAAGCAGTTCCGATTAATGTTTTTGAAGGAACCGAAAAGAACACTCAGGAAATATACAGAAATCCTTTAATTAATGAATTCCCTAAGGGTACAAGAGTAAGAAAGGAATTAGAAAGAACTATTTTTTCTAAAGGCGACAAGCAATTCAGTAAAACTATATTTAAGGTTAGGGCCGGAAAGGCTTCAAAGTAATCTTGTCAGAAGAAGACTTAGTAAGACCGTCAGAATTATTAAAGACTAATGTTGAAGAGCACCATGAAGAAGAAGAACCGAAGGAGCAGTTATCGGAAAAAGTAAAACAAATTACAAAAGAGAAAAAATATTAATTTATTAAAATCATTGGATGTAAAACCGGAAAACATACGGAGCAGTGCTAGAATAAAAAAGAAAAAAGAGATTATGGATTTATAATATTTTTAATTATTTTTAGTTTGAATGTATTTCTTATGTTTTAATGTTGTCTCGTGAATTTCTTTCCCATTTATCATTATAGTTGAACCACATTCACATTTTATTTTTTCTATACTTAAATCATTTGAAAGATTAATTCCTTTCATTCTTAATTCGTGATTGCTTGATAAAAGATGTCTTGTTTTGTAAGCATTTGTTGTCTCTTCACCACATTCACATATAAATTTTTTCTTCATCCATTCCTTATTCCATTCATTTTTGTATTGTTGTTTATTTTGCTTAACTCGTTCATCATTGTATTTTTTCCAAATTTCGTATTTAGGTTTTATGTTTTCTTCATAAAACTTGTTTGCTTCCTCTAAGGCTTGTTCCTTATTTCTTTTTCCATTTATACAAAAATTTTTAACTTTAATTTTGTTTTGCTCTCCCCACCTTACAACTACTCTTGGGGATACATCGTTGTTCATAACATATACACCTCCCTTGTTGATTTTCTGTAGAATGTCCGCCATTTTATATGTGTTATTAATTCATATCCTTAAATGGAATTAAATTTATAACACATTAATAATTATTTACAGATAGCAGTTTTTCTTTCTTTTGTCTGTCTGTATTTGTTATAAATAGGAAGACGAAATAATGAATAACGGCTTAGTAGAAAAACACTTCTCACACCTGATACCAGATAACACCAATTTTGCCCCACTTGGTGCGGTATTTTTTCTGCTTACACCAACTCTGATACTGGATAACTTTTTGCTTTTTGTGTAAAGTAGTCCAGAGAGAAATTCGTAATAAGAGAGATTTTAATGAAATTGATGTTTTGAACTTAGAGAAAATAGGTAGCCTCAAAACTAAATAACGGCTCTTAGTGTGGTTTGTGTGATGAAACTGCACTGAACATCCGTCTTGAAGTGGCCCCCTATACTACTTGTATGTACACTGCCTTGTCCTTGGCTTGTTCCTTTTTGTTCTGTTTTTTTCTTTTTCTTTTTTCTTTTGTTCTGTCTTTCTTTCTCTCTTCTCTCTCTCTTCTCTCTCTCTTCTATCTCTCTCTCTTCTTCGTTTTTATTGAGAGAGCAATTTTACAATTGGACTCAGGGAACGTCCACGTGAAAAGTATAGCAATTAAGTCATACCTTTATCTAAGGTGGATTAAATCGAACGTATTAAGGGAATTGAAAGTATTCATATTAGGTCGCTTGGTATTAATGTTATTAGTATTAATCTTTATGTTTAGATATGCTGCACGATATGTAGCTTATGTTATGATATGGGTGTACGTTATTTTTAAGTGGGATCATTTATGTACAGCGGCCCCCCTCTTTCTTTTTTAACAAAAGTGATTAAAGGAAAGAGAGGGGGCAGTTGGTGCATGGTTGACCATATACGTCGGCAGATTCGGAGAGGTCTTTTCCAAGGAGCAAACAAGGGGGAAGAGTCTGGCGTTACGTTTTTTTTTTTTTTTTTTTTTTTTTTTTTTTTTTTTTTTCACCACTTAGAATTTTAATCATTAGTGTGTTGAACTTGTAGTAAACTCAATAATAAAATGAAACAGAGTAGAATTTTTTTTTCGCGCGCTATGCGCATATATGTTATTATCGTATATATTATCATTGTTGTTGATGTTTTAGTAACTATGTCATTAATGTTTCTTTTGAAAATATTGATTGATTTTTCGTCTGTTATTTCATTTGGGATTGATTACACTGATTTGCAAGATCTTAGTGAGGTATGGATCTTTCTCTCTCTCTCTCTCTCTCTCTCTCTCTCTTTCTTTCTCTTTCTCTCTCTCTTCTCTTTCTCTCTCTATCTCTCTCACTCATTCGTCTCTCTCACTCACTCTCTCTCTCTCTCTCTCTCTCTCTCTCTCTCCCTATATTTTTCTGTCTATGGAGCTTAGCTGTTGAACACTGGTTCCAGTTTTCCTTTAGGACCTGCACTGCAGCTTATTTCGCTAGATCGCATGATTTTAGTTTGTCTCTACTCTATCAATGTTTTTCTGTATTAAACCTTGCTTACTCTTACAACAACAACAACGACAATAATAATAATGATAATAATAATAATAATAATAATAATAATAATAATAATAATAATAATAATAGCAATAATAATAGCAATAATAATAGTAATAATAGTAATAATAGTAATAATAGTAATAATAGTAATAATAGTAATAATAGTAATGATAATAATGATAATAATGATAATAATAATAATAATAATAATAATAATAATAATAATAATAATAATAATAATAATAATAATAATAATAATAATAATAATAATAATAATAATAATAATAGTGCTTCTCTGTCAATGGCTGATGCAAATCTGCGCATGCGCCTCCATCGTCTCACCCGTGAGGGGAGCACGAAGAATTGACGATAGGCTCTAATGACACCCCCGCACGGGCAGTTCCAACATTTCCAGACGGACCGGTATGTTCAATGAAAATACTGGTGGCACCGACGGCAATCGAACTGGCGACAGGGCCCAGATGGTAGAACTTGACCACTGGGCTATCACGGTGTCCAATAATAATAATAATAATAATAATAATAATAATAATAATAATAATAATAATAATAGCAATAGTAATAATAATAGCAATAGTAATAATAATAATAATAATAATAATAATAATAATAATAATAATAATAATAATAATAATAATAATAATAATAATAATAATAATAATAATAATAATAATAATAATAATAATAATTACTATATCTGAGGCGTACTGATGCAGCTAATGGCATATCCTCAACGGACATAAGCCTCCAATACCCTTGTTCGAGGTCCTCCACCCCCCCGTGTCAGTCTCTCGCCTGATGATCGGGGCCACCGATGGAGCTCCTGAGGGCAAGACTGCACTAAGCCGAGGTTATTCCGCAGTCCCAGCAACCTCTTGCAAGACGTCACCGAATGTGCAAGTGCATACACCAAGCGCGGTTGCTAGAGCTGCCTCGAAACCCCACCCATAACAATCTGGTGTCTGCTGGGTCCTGGGCTATCAACCAGCATATGCGGAGTTTAAGATCTTTTACGCAATAATAATAATAATAATAATAATAATAATAATAATAATGATAATAATAATAATAATAATAATAATAATAATAATAATAATAATAATAGTGCTTCTCTGTCAATGGCTGATGCATTTCTGCACATGCGCCTCCATCGTCTCACCCGTGAGGGGAGTACGAAGAATTGACGATAAGCTCTAATGACACCCCCGCAAGGGCAGTTCCAACACTTCCAGACGGGCCGGTATGTTCAATGAAAATACTGGTCCAGAAATAGACCGGTATGTTCAATGAAAATACTGGTGGCACCGACGGGAATCGAACTGGCGACAGGGCCCAGATGGTAGAACTTGACCACTGGGCTATCACGGTGTCCATAATAATAATAATAATAATAATAATAATAATAATAATAATAATAATAATAATAATACTATATCTGAGGCGTACTGATGCAGCTAATGGCATATCCTCAACGGACATAAGCCTCCAATACCCTTGTTCGAGGTCCTCCACCCCCCCGTGTCAGTCTCTCGCCTGATGATCGGGGCCACCGATGGAGCTCCTGAGGGCAAGACTGCACTAAGCCGAGGTTATTCCGCAGTCCCAGCAACCTCTTGCAAGACGTCACCGAATGTGCAAGTGCATACACCAAGCGCGGTTGCTAGAGCTGCCTCGAAACCCCACCCATAACAATCTGGTGTCTGCTGGGTCCTGGGCTATCAACCAGCATATGCGGAGTTTAAGATCTTTTACGCAATAATAATAATAATAATAATAATAATAATAATAATGATAATAATAATAATAATAATAATAATAATAATAATAATAATAATAGTGCTTCTCTGTCAATGGCTGATGCATTTCTGCACATGCGCCTCCATCGTCTCACCCGTGAGGGGAGTACGAAGAATTGACGATAAGCTCTAATGACACCCCCGCAAGGGCAGTTCCAACACTTCCAGACGGGCCGGTATGTTCAATGAAAATACTGGTCCAGAAATAGACCGGTATGTTCAATGAAAATACTGGTGGCACCGACGGGAATCGAACTGGCGACAGGGCCCAGATGGTAGAACTTGACCACTGGGCTATCACGGTGTCCATAATAATAATAATAATAATAATAATAATAATAATAATAATAATAATAATAATACTATATCTGAGGCGTACTGATGCAGCTAATGGCATATCCTCAACGGACATAAGCCTCCAATACCCTTGTTCGAGGTCCTCCACCCCCCCGTGTCAGTCTCTCGCCTGATGATCGGGGCCACCGATGGAGCTCCTGAGGGCAAGACTGCACTAAGCCGAGGTTATTCCGCAGTCCCAGCAACCTCTTGCAAGACGTCACCGAATGTGCAAGTGCATACACCAAGCGCGGTTGCTAGAGCTGCCTCGAAACCCCACCCATAACAATCTGGTGTCTGCTGGGTCCTGGGCTATCAACCAGCATATGCGGAGTTTAAGATCTTTTACGCGCGCAACGACCCTCCTCCCCAGCATCTACCACCAAAGGGTTATGAGTTGGCGTCACAGTTTAACGCCTTGAGGCCCTTGGGCTGGAACTCTGTTTAGCAAGTGTGACTAGGTTTTTTCATCGGGATTTCCCTCAAATATGTCACAGTCAACACTCTAAGGCAGATTTACTATATCTGAGGCGTACTGATGCAGCTAATGGCATATCCTCAACGGACATAAGCCTCCAATACCCTTGTTCGAGGTCCTCCACCCCCCAATAATAATAATAATAATAATAATAATAATAATAATAATAATAATAATAATAATAATAATAATAATAATAATAATAATAGTGCTTCTCTGTCAATGGCTGATGCATTTCTGCACATGCGCCTCCATCGTCTCACCCGTGAGGGGAGTACGAAGAAGTGACGATAAGCTCTAATGACACCCCCGCAAGGGCAGTTCCAACACTTCCAGACGGGCCGGTATGTTCAATGAAAATACTGGTCCAGATGGATCGGTATGTTCAATGAAAATACTGGTGGCACCGACGGGAATCGAACTGGCGACAGGGCCCAGATGGTAGAACTTGACCACTGGGCTATCACGGTGTCCAAATAATAATAATAATAATAATAATAATAATAATAATAATAATAATAATAATAATAATAGTGCTTCTCTGTCAATGGCGAATGCATTTCTGCACATGTGCCTCCATCGTCTCACCCGCGAGGGGAGTACGAAGATTTGACGATAGGCTCTACTGACACCCCCGCAAGGCAGCTCCAAGCCTTCCAGACAGACCAATACTTTCAAAAGAAAATATCCTTAGAAAATACTGGCACCGACGGGAATCGAACTTGGCGACAGGTCCCAGATGGTAGATCTTAACCACTGGGCTATCGCGGTGCCACTAATAATAATAATAATAATAATAATAATAATAATAATAGTGCTTCTCTGTCAATGGCTGATGCATTTCTGCACATGCGCCTCCATCGTCTCACCCGTGAGGGGAGTACGAAGAATTGACGATAAGCTCTAATGACACCCCCGCAAGGGCAGTTCCAACACTTCCAGACGGGCCGGTATGTTCAATGAAAATACTGGTCCAGAAATAGACCGGTATGTTCAATGAAAATACTGGTGGCACCGACGGGAATCGAACTGGCGACAGGGCCCAGATGGTAGAACTTGACCACTGGGCTATCACGGTGTCCATAATAATAATAATAATAATAATAATAATAATAATAATAATAGTGCTTCTCTGTCAATGGCTGATGCATTTCTGCACATGCGCCTCCATCGTCTCACCCGTGAGGGGAGTACGAAGAATTGACGATAAGCTCTAATGACACCCCCGCAAGGGCAGTTCCAACACTTCGAGACGGGCCGGTATGTTCAATGAAAATACTGGTCCAGAAATAGACTGGTATGTTCAATGAAAATACTGGTGGCACCGACGGGAATCGAACTGGCGACAGGGCCCAGATGGTAGAACTTGACCACTGGGCTATCACGGTGTCCATAATAATAATAATAATAATAATAATAATAATAATAATAATAATAATAATAATAATAATAATAATAATAATAATAATTGAATCCTTTTTTTGTCTGTTTTCTTTTTCTTTTATCTGTTTTTCTTTTTCTAGTTTCTTTCTCTTTCTTTCCTCTCTGTTATACTTTCTAAGCTCTTGGGTTTTTTTTTTTTTTTTTTTTTTTTTTTTTTTTTTTTTTTTTTTTTTTTTTTGAGAGAGAGAGAGAGAGAGAGATTTTGGAACCTGTAGCATGTGTTGGCCCACCTCTTCTATCGTACCATGTTGCTGGCTGCTTTTACTCTTGGCGCGGTCCTCCAGCGTACGTATCGCCTGGACTGCGTCAGGTCTTCCTGATCGTTGTTACCCATCTCATTCAGCACATTAGGGAGTGGGGTGGTGGTGGTGGTGGTGGTGGGGGGGGGGGGGGGGGGGCAAGACAACGAACTTCGATTGGGTGATGAAAATTGACGACCCTGCTCGCAAGTTGAAAACAAATATATCAAGTCATTTTTCATATAGAGGTGACTACTGCAAGCTTCTCTGATCACTCGTCATGATGAAATAGATTTTGTTAATACCCAATCCATACTATGGGCAATAATTCAAACGCTTTCCTCTTGACCAGTTCTGATGTTTGCAGCCCTAGGTCTCCTTACCATAAAATTCAAAATTCAGAACTTGCTTTTAGTTGACGCCACTGGGTCCTCGACCCAACCAACCAAAAAGTCTGTCCAATGCTCTACCGAGCAACTCAGAGTCTGATCCGGCCACCGCAGGTCTCAAAACGACAATGCTCCCCAGCCTAGCAGCTGGACTTTTGCCACCATCACGATGGTCGAAGACTCCACACCTCCACGATTCCCTGCCCAGACTTTACCTCCCCCCACTTGCGGTTTTCCCAGCTTGCAGCATAGCTCCAGCTCTGCGCAGACGAAGCACCACCAACTTGAAGGCTACATAACACGTTGTAACGTTACGAGGTTGCCGGGGGAGGGGTTCCCATTCTGTAGACGCCACTTGGTCTTTATTGAGACCGTGGCTCGTGACAGAAGGAAACTGAACCCAACACGGGCTCAATCAATTTGAACTATCTACCAGCCTAAACTTGAATAAAGGAACTACAAATGAGGACGGTAAATAGGTTAAAGCACTCATCAGTCCTATAAAGGAACTCACCATATGTTGCCACCAGTACCAGAAATATTAATAACTATGTAAACTTGAAACAATGTAGAGGCCGATATGACGTGACTAAATATTACTGACGACATTCAAGAGAAAAAAAAATAGTTTTTCGATTTTGGTTGGAATTTTAATTGTGTCAGTTTATCATTTTTGTGGCAAAATTCCAATTTTCCAAGTTTAACGGTAACATTTCGCGAAAATTTACGATATTCAAGTTTGCGGACGAATATAGCAGTTCATTTGAAAACTTGAATTCAAATTTCCAACCAAAATCGAAATTCCAACCAACATTAAAATTCCAACAACAATCGAAAAACTATTTTTTTTTTCTCTTGAATGTCACGAGTAGTCAGTAATATTAATATATGTCACTAGTACTATTATTAATAATACTACTAAGTTCCGTACAACGGTGTCAGTCCAGACACAATAAGAGGCCGTTAATATTAATAACCCTCTTAACCGGGTAACGATAATATTACTAGAAGTGATCGTTACACTTTTTAGACCGAAATATATCAAGTTATCGTTAGGCCGGACCACGGGCATTGGCTGGTGTTTGCCTAGGTTGTTTTTGGCTCCGCTAGTCTCCCACATTTGAAGTTCCACCATCTTTGACCCTTATTTATATAAGAGAACCGGCAAAAATATCATGAATCAAACGTGGTTCAGTGGGACATGATTTTAATTAGTAAA
>WBZZ01001052.1:0-7500 GCA_019918135.1 Paulinella micropora | reverse complement strand
CCCGCCGACTGGCAATCAGCTGCCAACCAGAGCAAGAGCTATCAACAACAAGCCAGCAGCAACAACAACACAAAACGCAACAAGCAACAGCACGCTTCCGCGCGTTGCGCCCACACCACCAACCCTCCCCCTTGAGCACGTAGACAGTTAGTCATTCCTTGCTTCCGTGAAAGTTGACGAATGGACTCAACCCGCAGACTGCGGTGACTGGATGGTTGGAATGACAGTGGCCTTTGGCATGGCACAAGACCATGGTCACGCGACCGAGCAGAGAAAATGAATGTACGCCGACGGGAATACATAAACTGGCCCCCACAATCGTCTCTTACCGTCTGTCAGGCGACCAAACTCTGCGGGTGGTCAGGTAGCTGGGTGGACAATGGAGGCAGGTAGGCTAGGTAGGCAGGCAGATATGTAGGTAGGATAGCTAGAAGGATAGGCTAGGTAGGTAGGTAGGTAGGTAGACAGACGAATTGCTAAGCGTCGCGTTCGTGCTGACATGGCCGCGCGTAGCGTGTGCGGCACGTGGCGTGCTGACGGCGTCGTCAGCGCGTCGGCAGCCGCGTGATGATGGTTCTGATGGTAAGCTCGAAGTGGGTGCTGACAGGCTCGTCAACGGTTCTGACCGCACGCGCCTTGCTATAATTGACCATGTAACAGGGGCAAAATCCATCAACTTTGATCTATCTCAATCAATATGTAAGGTACCGAAATGCTGAGCACAGAATTTGAGAGCCTTCGTCCTGAGCTTTCAGTAGAAAGCGTTAGCGTTGACATATCGCCATGGTTGATGGACGACGATGAGGTCAAAGACGGATTTTTTTCCTCTGTCATGTCGTTAGCAATATGAAGTGCAGACAGCAGACAACAGCAAGAGAGAAGTCACACGTGTTTCACTGCGTACTTGAGCGCAGAGAGAGACAGAGAGCGAGCGAGCGAGAGAGAGAGAGAGAGAGAGAGAGAGAGAGAGAGAGAGAGAGAGAGAGACTTGGTAAGCTATTTCGGCTGGTCGAAAAAATTAACTCGATGCCCAACTTAATTTTTCTTATTCTATCTAAAGCTATCCTGATTCTGACAGCAGCCGGCATGGAACAGGGCATTGACGACAGGTTTCACGTGACATGCTGAGCTCACGGCATCCGATGTATCAATATATATCTAGTGGCAAGGTATTGTAACTTCCAATTTTAATACGTGACAAGTAGTTCTTATCTGTTTCATAACATTTCCGCAAACATTTTATCAGAATGAATACCGGACCGAATTATTTATATTATATATGTTAACTGTTTTTAAGTTATTTATATATATATATATATATGTATATATATATATACAACATCTATTTTTAGTTCCGTTGCTTCATTATTCCGTTTTATTGTTAGGTGATAGTTCATATATCAACTAGTATTCACGTATTTGTTAATATTAATAAAGTAGTAGCAGTCACCCGTTATGCACGGTTAGATCCCAGAGTCTTGAACAGAATAATAAATATTAGCTGAGTACGGTATTATCAATCTACTTCAAGTGTGTCATGCCCCCCGGGACCGAGTGGGTATATCTGCCTCACATCATAGTAGTGAGTCAAGTTATTGTTCCGTTCATCATTACCGACAATTCATTATATATATATATATATATATATATATATATATATATATATATCCGTCCGCCGCCGTTGGGAAAAATGAAAGGTCCGGGTAGGGAAACTAGCATGTTAACCGGAGGAAGCTCCGGGATCCCAGTTGTCTATCACCATTTTACTGAGACTTCACTGAGATTCAAAAGAACCAAAAAGGGAAACCAACCTCACCAAATTGGTAATATATGAACATAAAGGCAATTCGCCACCAGTACCAGAAAATATGGTAATACAGTAATAATTACTAAGTATTAAGTACATAGTAGAGTGAAGCTACCGTGATTATACGGTTATCATCCTGCTGTAGTGGACTAGGATCTAGTTATTTTTCCCAATGCCCCCCCTTAATTAGTGCCTAGGACATCTCAGCAAACACACAGCCCGACGCATGAGGAGAATAAAAACCAAAACTATCCCCATCCCAAGTGCAACACTACCCAACACACAAGTCTCACCCTGTACTCAGATGAACAAAATTACTACTTAATAACAGCGAAAGTTTTGTTAGGTCTGAGCAGAAGAAACATTCAAGCCATATCAGAAATCCCATACCCTCCTGAATCGCCCCCGGCGACAGGCTGTCCGGATACATCAACAAAGTATATCAGACAATCAAAGTCAAATATGATCCAAATACAGAAATACATCAACGTACCAATTGAATGCACAACAAACATTGCAAAACCTAACTTCGCTTCAAACGACAAACACAAAATGTACGACAAAGCATTAACAATTACCAGATGTAAATGCACGCAGTTACTATCCACTTGCTTAAACTTAAGCCAAACACAAAGCAACAGATAGAGTCGCAAGTTAATTACGTACAACATCACCGCACTGATGTAACCCAACGGTAAAAGAAAAACAACGACGCCATGCATATGTATCCAGCCTGCCCTCACACTACTCTCCAATTGTCCTGCCTCAAAACTGACAAAAGAAAGCCCAATGTCAGCCAGCACACCACCCCACCACAAGTCTAGGAGCTCAAACTATGCCCCACACAAGTCTGAAAAGTATGCACAAACAAAAGTCAAATATATGTCTCAGTGCTAGCTTACACTGCTGCTGCACTTCACACCTATCCCCGTAAGGCAACCACCAACCATACTGCATACTGAACATAAAGGGTGAGTGAAAGAAGTAGCACTACCCCGCCCCCCCCCCCCCCTACTAAAGGAAAAGTGTCTGGGTTCTCCATTTCTAGCTCAACAGCCTCAGGTGCCTCCCCATCCCTAAAGGAAAAGTGTCCGGGTTCGCCATATCTAGCTCAACAGCCGCAGGTGCCTCCCCGTGTCAAAGTCTTCCAAACTCATGCTCTCGTCAGAGCAAACAAACTTGGGGGTAACTAAAGTTAATCCCTCCAACACCTTACATGTGCGGAACACAATTCCCACACACCATACTTCGCGATCTTGTAGGCTTGGCCCCAAGCGCCCCTGAGACGGTACACTCAGTACAGGCTTCTCCAAAGATCTATGCCCTCCAGTCTAACCACGTACCTTGCCGCGTACTGATTTAACCCGAGAAGGTCTTTCACATACTGCTACAACACCGCGCAGGTAAATGTCCTGTTCGTGGCACTGCCTTGTCCTGTTCCTGTTCTTCCAATCAAGTTATAAATGTACCGACATACCAAGCCAGTCTGCTACTTTTAGAGCATACCAAGTGAAGGCTCCTAGATACGCATGGACTCTGGAACAGCACGAGTGACAGCAACGATGGAAGGACTCAAACGATGCAAAAGCAGCTCCCACCGAAGACTCAAATCCCGCCAAACGACACATCTTCGGATCCAGTTCTGCCAAAACAAAGCACACACACTCCGCAGCAAACCAAACCAATATTGACAGTATATTGCTGCCAACTTGCCTTCTGCTGTGCCTCTTGGGTAGAGACACAGACCGATGCGCAGTGGCCCTTCTGGCAGACGCCAGCTCTGACTTTTTATCGGTTCTGTTATAAAAGAATATATTTATTGATGCCTATCCTTTTACTAAACCAAATAATAACAACTTCGCCAATAACCCAATCTTCTTGAGCTTATACTAGCAAGGATCAAAGATGGTGGGAAAATGTGGGAGACTAGCGAAGCCAAAACAACCAAGGCAAACAGCAACCAGTTCCCGTTGTCCGGCCTAACGATAATATAATCCGGGCTAAAAAGGGTAACGGACCTTTTTAGTAATACTATCGCTGCCTGTCTACAATGGGACTACTGTTGGGAAGAGCTTCGTAATATGTCCGGCTTAATACCCGGTATTATTAAAGTAGCACATATTTACCTATCTGCGCCTACAATCCTCCCTCCCCAGTTTATCCGATAACCCCCAAGGAATAGGAGTAGAGAGGTAGATATGGGCGGAAGGAATATGTTGGCTATCGAGAATTGGCCTCGAAATGGAAGTCTTCTTTTCCTTCTAGGAATCAGATAGGCGATTGAAGGAAAGAAGTGTAACTGTAGGCGTTACTCCGAAAGATTTGGATTTCGGAAAGATAAGCGAAATTCGAATTTGATTTTTTGGTTTAAATCTCAAATTTGAATTTTGAATTTCGCTCTACACTTCCCCCCCCTTGATGACCCTTGTCATACAAATGTGAGGAGTAACTTCGTGTGTTCTGGCTCTTCCAGAATTGGCCGGGCTTGGGGTCTGAAGTAAAGTCGCATCTTTGCTGACTCAACCTCACTTCGTACCCTTATCAACACTCCTTTCGATTCCCGCTGGGTGGGACGGAGGTCAGACATGGTCAGGTTGTGATAAGGCCTTCATCCCAGCTGCCCTAATTGGAAAGGTTGGGATGAATGTCTTCCCCAAGTGAACGCCAGGACGGAGATGCATTTGGTCCAACAGTAGAACCTCTGGCGGGTATACTGCTGGTGCAAGCTCTCACAGCGCGCCTCGGACTTGACTGTGTGGCAACATCTTCACCCCTGCCCTAATTGGAAAGGTTGGGATGAATGTGTTCTCCAAGTGAACTCCGCAAATCGGTCGGGTTCTCTGGCTGGGAGACCATAAGACTGGAATTGGTCGTACGTTAGATACTTCACCCAATCTGACCCACGGACGGGAAGAACAGCTGAGATATCTTCAGTATGCTTCCCGAATCCCTGTTATAGGACAGAGGTGTCGGAGCGCGATCCCCAGATCTATGAGCAGATTCATTAGCGCTTAGGTGGATAATGAACTTGCTCGTAGATCGTCCATTTGTTGAAATGAACGGGCGCTTTGCCAGTCTAGATGCTTGTTTCATTTTTGGTCTTTTTTTTTTTTTTTTTTTTTTTTTTTTTTGTTGTATAGATATATACAATTGAATCGAGCCAGCTGGAAGTTATTGTCAGAAGTGTCTATGGAGATATATACAACCCCTTTTGGAGGCTCTCAAAACTCGTCATTCTCGTCCGCTTCCATATATCGGGTGAAATTGTCCTCAGTGGATTGGGAGGGAGAGCGGCCGCGAGGACGTTCCTCGATTTGGTCGAGGGGAGGATCGTCACGCTCGTGATCGAGTTGGATCCGAATCATCTTCCGTTCGTCGTCGGAGAGCTCAAACGGTCGGATAGATAATTGCGGTGGTTTATACTCAGGGTATAGTTGTCGTATAATGGCCCGGAATTTATATTCGTACACTTGTTCCCATCGGGGGTAACAATGTCGAGAGTGATATCGATATATATAATCCAACGGCGTTGTTGCCTGGTGCCATTGGAACTCCACGTCTTGTACCGCGCCATCCCATTCTGGACGGGCGTGGTGACGGAAGTGTCTGGCCCATCTCTCCGCCCAATGGTTGGAGGCGTCGAGGGTCGGTAGGTCTTGGATCGCCATCACTGGGCACGACATTAGGTAGGTACCCATGGCCGTTCCGATACAAACTATAGCGAACGGCTATGAGCCATGTCGCCATGTGTTCTTGGCAAAAACGGAGGTAATGTCTTTGCCGCAGCCGTGCCGCTCCCTGGAATCGGGCGGGAGTCATAGGGGGCCGGGGACGATAGTAACTCCGCCCAGGTAGGAGGGCGAAGGTTAGGTATGTATATGGGGATATATCTTAAGGTGAGGAGAGACGGTTATGTTGCACTCCTCGTGGGGTAGGCCGAGAGCCTCCAGGAATCGGCGTAACTCGTCCCCGACCATTATCAGGCGAGGTGGCCCTTTCTTAGGTGATAGGCCCGGTATGCTTTTACTTCCTCCGGAAGGGGTACATCCGCTTCCTCCAGGAGGTAGTAGTAGCAATTGATGTCCATTTGTGGCCATCGGAGCCTTCGGAGCTCATAGGGTTCCAAGAGATGTTTGGGCTGCGCGTTTACAAGTACATAAGTAAGCAAGTGTGCAAAGACGACAAACATCCAAATCCACAAACACACTTACTTTACTCAAAATCTTGGCTCAACAATTCCTAAAATAACTTATAAGTATGTCTCCTGTAGGCATGGAAAAAGCCCTGGAGCTATATCTAGCGTTCCTATTAGCGTGCGTGGCGTCAGTGTGCGTTATCGCGGTGGTCCATTTGCTCATGCAAGCCATCGCGGTCGATAGGGGGAAGCATCGGAACAACGGCAGGAAGGCCAGCCGATAGCAGGGGTGCCGCCGGAGGCCAAACAACCGCCTGGGTCCCAATTGCCTACGTCGGAGAGCCCCAGGTTCACCAACCCACCACACAAACGACACAAAGCAACGCACTCGGAAGATGAGGGGGCCGGAGACTTTCCGGAGGGCCCTACCCAACCCCGCCCGAGCACAAGCGCGTCCAATAGCCCACCCAGCAACACACACAATCTTTCGCCTACCGAGGCCCAGTATGCCCGCATGAGTTCGAAGGAAGTAGCAGCACTGGCTAGTACTGCGAACACACCTCCCTCTCCACCAACGGACGAGGATGTCGATCCGGAGGGTATAACCGCCCTACCAGAGGAAGACGACGAACCATGGCGTATGCCGGACGAGTTCGACCAATTGGACACCGCATACGAAACGGGGGAAGATAGTGATCCTGATGTGTTGGCGCGCAACCGAGCAAAGCGACGCATAAAGGCCCGCCGCCACTATTGGCGACGATTCGGCAGCCAAGACAAAACCGTACCTGACAAATACAGCGACGGGTTGAACCCGGTTGAGGAGTCAAAACCCGTTCCTGCGGTAACCGATTTGGAATATCAGCACCACCGCTGTCCACCGCCCGAAGAACCCCGACATTGGGGCAGGAACGAGGAGTTTGTGGCATACTTCCACAAAACTGACGACCTCTCGTACGTATACGGCCCGATCGACCGACTGTATATTGTCACGGGGGCAAATGGGTACGGTCGAACACTTACTGACTCGTTCGATGGGAAACCAAGGAAGGGAAACCCAAAGCTCCTTCTTCCAGCCCGTCCCATAGGGTCAACTACGATAACATCAACCGATTGATGATGCCCTATCGAATTTCGGAGCACAATATGCTACGGGGGGTGGATCCGCACCTTCATCAAATAGCGGTTGAACGCGAAGAGCTCTCTAGGCCCGTTCGATACGCATTTGACCCCGCATCGCGCCGAATACGACGCATATACCCTACATACCCGGATATCACGGACGCGGAGCGCCGCCTGCGGCTCGAATGCCCTGCGCTAAGGCACACAACCAATCTGCGAGCCAATCCCTTCCAACCTACGAAGGAACCATACCGGCACATGCTGGTCGGCAACCAGGTCAACTGGGTCCCGGACCCTCACCTATTTGAGGAGTCACCAGCCAAGGGAGTCGTACTTGAAGGGAGAGTGCCCACACCGCCCCCACCACTGATGGATGAGAGAGGTGTCTGGTCCAACAACCCGAGCTGTTCCTACATGGACACGGACGCAAACCTCC
>WBZZ01001051.1:30000-56933 GCA_019918135.1 Paulinella micropora | reverse complement strand
TCCGTATAGACGGATGGACGAGGAAAGATTAAAGCACGAAACACTTGTTCGAGCAAGCCAAGTCGCTGCAAGGATGGGTGGGATTGGAGGAATATCAGCGAAAACACGCACTCCGGTTCTACAGCATTCTGAAACAGCCGAGAGAGCTGCTTGAGCCATACCAGCTCAGAAAGTTGCAGTGGTCGCAGGAAGATATCAAAACTTACTACAGACTGCTCGAACTTTCGAATATCCCACTGCCCAAAGAGGTCAAGGCTTACAGGGCCTATTACCTTCGGAGCAAGTATGACCAACCATGGGACCTCGGGTTGAAGACAGTGTGCTCGCGTATTATAGGCAGGTCCTAGGCATACCCAAGCCTCTCCTCCCTGTGTAGGCCGCGAGGCATACGACGCAGAATACCTGAACGTTTCCGAGGTGCGGCTCGGATACGACAGCAGTATTACATACGGTTTCAATATGAACATCGACTCTTGTGGCTGCGAATGATACACCGGCAGTTAACAATGAGCATCGATCTGAAGACATCCCGCATAGCTAACCAGTTAGACGATCCTGACGAGAACGTTCCGAACACCTATCGGGGCCGCGTAAGAGGCTTCGAGCAATGGGTTGAACGGTTCAGGGCGCAGGACGTACTGGGTTGGGACTGAGTCATCCAATTTAACGAGTTTCGATTGCATAGGATAATTCAGAGGTTGGATTACATTTACCACTACCGTCATGAGTGGCCATACTGGCGACAACAGTATGAATACTAGCTGGGGAAGCTTATGGACCGCTTCGCCCCAGTCATGAGGTATATAGCGCCACAGCACTCGGTAGTCGGAGAAGCGCCCGGATGGAATAGGGACAAGACTGGTGATGGGGACGCGGAACCTTGGAGTTGCTCGGGGATCTGTCTCAGATTAGATACAAATTGCACAGTAATTCTCGGGATCTCAGATCCTTAAGGAAACTCTGCAAGTGCTTGAAAGTATGCTTCAGCACGGATGCATATTCTCCAGCACTGCCCGGATCACAGATCCTTAGAGCGCTGCTAGTGGTACTTCTGCCGATCTAGTCGGTTAAGACAGGGTCGGGCGCAGTACGACTGTTGGGCCTCCGTTTCAACGAGAGACTCCAGGGACCAGAGCTGTTTTCACATGCTGATGCAGTTGAATCTCGCGAAGTTTCAACGGGGCTAGCACATGAGGGTCACAGACCCTGGTAAGCATGGTGAAAGGAAACAGCGAAGGATGGGTTTTGACAGCAATATGTATACACCGTTGTACGTCTATGGCAGATCGCAATAGAAGGTGGAGGAGATAGTTAAAAATTCAAATTCAAATTTGAACTCGAAAATCTCCAAACTCAAATTTGTATTTTTGTAAGTACCGGACGTACAACGGTGATGAAGAGCAAAACTTCGCGGTCACTCAAGCTGCTAAATTGGTTGCATCCACAGGAGTCGATCACCCATGAGAAAACAGACCCGGAAAGTACGATCTCATTTGCAGATATTTACCAATCTACCCCTATTTACTACGGTTCCCTTATAAGATGGGGAGGGGCCGGGGATTGTAGGCGCAGATAGGTAAATATGTGTCCTTTTCTTATACCCCTATACACAGTGATGTATAGAAGAGATATATCTCTTTAAGATGTGGTTATATCAGTTTTTATTTATATACTTTTGAGCCGGTTGAAAACGATAATATTACGATTCATGACCGGTACTACTTTTTGAAGCAGTTTAATATTATCGTTAGGGGTGACACATGGGAAATGCATCTGTTTCCTTTTTGTTCCTTGGCTCTGACAGTCTACTACATTTTCCGCCATACTGGTTTCCTCTGTCTGTGGAGAAGGAAGATTAGGTTATTTTCAGAGTGCTTTGGATTTGGAAGGACGAATACCCCTGCTATCAATAAACAATATCTTTTGATTGTAACTGACAAAACTTTTTCCTCATTTTGCCTAGGCAAACTTGAGGCAAAGTAGAGGAAAAATAATACTTGTTTCATGTGTATATTTTCATTATTTATGTAAATAAACATGTTTTAATTAATAACAAATGATTGTACATGTGTTTTCAAGTGGCTAGGATCACTAAAGAGGCAAAAGTAGCATGAACTTGAATTATGAGGCAAAATATTTGCCTCTTATTTGCCTCTTATTTGCATACTTTTTGCATGATTTTCACGTAATATTTCAGGAAATAATTTATTTTAATGATAAATTAATTTAATTTTATATATTTTCACACCCCACACCAGAAATGCATGGTATCTGGTGGCGGCAGCCGACTCGATTTTGCCGCAAGTGCATGAGGCAAATTGATAAAAGAGTGAGGCAAATTCCAGCAAGTTTTATGTTTGTTTTTTTGTATCTTATTGATAATCAGTGAACGTTACTAAATAATAAAAATTAAATTTAAATGAAATTTCAAGTTGGTGGGTAGTGAAAAGAAGCAAATATAGATGCAAAAAAAAGTGATATAGTGGCAAAAATATTTGCCTCAAGTCTGCCTCGATTTTGCATCATTTTTGCATGGAAACTTATGTAATTTTCAACAAATAACTTTGTTTTAATAAAATAATGAATTTATGTGTGATTTTGTTGCATTTTGCACAAGAAAATATTGGTGACAGTTGGCGACCGGTCACAGTTACACGAAGTCAAAATGGAAAAACATTAAGCACGTCACAAAACGTATATTGTTTTTCTGTCATAATTAATCATGGAGAATCTAAATATATATAGTATTAATAGTAACACTAATATTAAGATAATTAACTTCAGTTCAAAATTGCCACATCCTTTTTTCAAAATTTCCCTAAGTCATGTATTAATACAACCAATACCAACTGTTTTCCAGCGCGGATTTAATTACAAATGACTTCAGTTATTATCAAAAGCGTATTTAAATTACATATATATATATAATTACAGTAGAAGTAGGAGTAGTAGTAAGAGTTAGAGTAGTAGTAGTAGTAGTAGTCTAACTCTTACTAATACTACTCTACTACTTCTAACTCTAACTCTCACTACTACTACTACTCTAATTATATATATATATAATTAGAGAAGTAGTAGTAGTAGTAGTAAGAGTTAGAGTAGTCGTAGTAGTAGTAAGAGTTAGAGTAGTAAGTAGTATAGGGTCGCACTACAAGACACTTTTTCAATACACACCCCCCGCCCCCAGGGACACACCCCGTTCGGCCCGCACGGGACAAAATGGCAACGGCAGGAAAAAAGTGGAAACGGTTAAATAAAATGATATACGTAGCCTTTTTCAGCATTGAGACAGTCAAACCTGTCAATATGCGAAAAAAGAAATATAACTGGTTTTGCGGTGTTTCTTGACTTTTTTTGTTGAAGTTGCTGTTAGATAGAAAAACGAAATAGAACTCATCAGCCAATACTTCAGCTCCCTCAAAAAACACGAAAGCGTGCGTTGATGCTTTGCGTGCTTTCTTGCTTTTTTCTGTTTTTTTTGCGAGCCATAAGTGCCATTTTCATATTATATATTATATTATTTATGTCGTTAAATCTTATTCCAAATAATGTAAAAGATAAATATATGTGGATAGAGCAATTTAAAGCTGATAGTAGATATTCAGCAAAAAAACTAAATGAATTGAAAATAAAGGCAGATAAAGAGATTGAAAAAGACGAGGCGATAATTGAGAATATGAAGAATGAGTTAATGAATAAGAAGGAGAGGCGAGATGCTATTAATGAAATATTGAAAGAGAAGCAGAAGGAGAGAGACGAGATAGAAGAAGACTTGATGGAGGATAGACGAAAGAAGATGAAGAAAAGAAAGATTGAGAGTGAAATAAGATTAATGAAGCATTGGAAAAAACAGAATAGGGGAATGATAGAGGCAGAGGAGTTAGTTAAGATGGAGAAAATGATTGAAAGAGGAACGACATTTACGGAAGCATGCATGATGATGAAGAGATTAGATGAAATAGGGATAGACGTAGGGGGTGGTAATAGAAATATGAATAAAGCGTATAGGTGATGGGGCAAATAGTTGAATATTATTTATATGAGGGCAATATTTTCAAAAAGAAATGCTTATAGCTATCGCTATAGGCTATATTTTCAAAAGCAAAATTTTATATAAAGTCCTGGGCACGACATTAAACTACCCCTACATAAACACACATATTGTCCCTCTGTGTGTGTTTGTGTAGGTCGCGATGCCTCCTAAGAAGAAAGCGGACGAACCAGCACCAGCTCCGCAGGTAATTATCTCTTTTCTTTGTTGTTCTTATTGATTGTTTATGTATTGTAGGAGCCTGTTGCACCTGCACCTGCTGTTGAAGCAAAGGTAATTACTCTTTCCATTATCGCTTGTTCTTATTTATGATTGTGTGTTTGAAAGGAACGACCTCCCGTGCTTGCAGGGATAACAGCGAAAATGAAGGCTGTTAAGGTTGGTGATGGTGAAGGAAAGAGAACAAAGTTCACACCAACTCGAACTGATAAGCCTTTCTATGTCAGCCATGGCGAAACCAATTTGAAAGTTTCAAAAGTTGAGAAAGAGCAGTATGCTGATATAACGGGTGTTGGTGCTTCTAGCTCTGTGAAAAATATTGCCATTGGAGCACGTCTGTGGGTTGTTTTTTTGAACGACAACACGAAATGTTTCTGCCCAAGCTTATCAAATGTTCAAAATTTTTTTTGAAGACAATCTGGATAAGATTGAAAAAATAATTCCTGCTCTTGTTGAGTAAATGAATCAACACTGATTTTTGTAATTTCAATTCAATTGACTTGATTTAGTCTCCGGTTACATTATTAAAGCTATCGCTGTAGGCGATAATAACTTATAAATCCATTATCACTTTCTTCTTTTTAATCCGTGGACTTGACCTGATATTCTCAGGCTTTATGTCCAATGCCTTTAATAAGTTAGTATTCTTCTTTTCTTTCGTAGCTTCCTTTACTTTGTCGGCTAGTTGAGGTTTGACTTCTTCCTGTTCTTGTTCGTCCATTTTGGACTTTAATAATTGTTGAGGACTGACTAGTTCGCTTTCACCGAGTATCAACTTAAAACCTTTCCGACCTTTTACTGTATATACTTTCTTTGAATCCTGAACATCACCCTTAGAAAAAACAGTTATTTCTAGTTCTTTTCTTACTGTTGAGCCCTTAGGAAATTTATTAATAAGACCAGCTCTGTATATTTCTTGATCGTTTTTCTTTTTACCGTCATAGACTTCCATAGGTGTAGCCTTAATTGTATTATGGTATGTATTATTATAATTATTAACAATTTCATTAATGTAAGGCACCCAAATAAAATCGTCATTAACTTCCCACATAAAATTTAAATCATTCCTTATTGTTCTAATAAATCTATCTACTATGCCCATAGTTCGGTGGTCGCCAACTTCGTTTGTAGTATGTTGAATTCCGTTGTCTTTAAAGTATTCGGCTACTTGTCCTTTATATTCACTGCCGTTGTCGGACGTAATCCTTTTAGGTTTAGGCATTTTTTTTAATCCTTCCAATACTTCTCCTGTTGTTTTATTTTTTATTGGTTCAATCCAGCCACGACGAGAATAAACATCAATCATTACTAAACCAAAGTTGCAGTTTTTGTTTCCTTTCTTAGTTGCTATTTTAGACATATCCATAAGGTCAATAAACACTTGGCTTAATGGTTCAGGCTCAGGGGCTAGTATAGTATTCCATTTTTTAGGGTTCTTAGATTGATGATGTATTTCAGAAGCCTCTTCAATTTTCTTTTTTTCAACTTCTTCTTTATCTAGCAGAGACTTCGCCTCATCACCTCCGGGTTCATTGTTTTGCGGATTGCTATGTTTGTAATCCATCGCAGAGGCAAGCCTCCGCACCTCCAAGTTTTTGGTGTTCCTATATTGAAAGATTTAAAAAATCTTTCAGCAAAAGGTTTTGTGAAACTTTTTCAAAAGTTTCAGAACTTCAAAAATATCTTTGAAACATCATTGTTTTCTTTTTTTGGTTTCTCGGGTTGTCCCGCATAAACATTGACATTAACACGGCCAGACTTCTTGCCTCCCTTCTTAGGCTTAGGCTCTTCTTCCTCACTTTCCTCGCTCTCACTCTCGCTCTCTTCTAATTCAGGCAGTTTCTTTTTTACCGCTTTCTTTGCCTTCTTCTGTTTGGTCTTCAATTTAATACCCGCAACCCGTTGGGCAACGATATCTACAAAATCGTGTTCAACCTCTTCTTCACTTTCACTGCTTTCCTCACTTACCTCACCGTCTCGCCCATCAATCATATCCTTAGCCAACTGTTTTTTGGCCGTATGGTCCATCTTTTCGTCTTCATTCATTTCTTTCACATTTTTAGCCTCTTCCTCCGCGAGTAATTCCCTCGCTCTTTCAATCTTTCTTTGCCTCGCATACTGTTTCTTCATTACAGTCGCTTTTTCAAGGTTCTTTATGGCAATCTCTCTATTACCTCTTGGCATTTCGGTTGTATATCTAACCAAAAATAATTTTTATTCGGATTAATTATTATCCAATATATACAACGATGTCGCAATATAAATCGCTCTTAGGCTTGTCTGAAATTGCGGTGGATTCACTGGACATAAAAAACCTTGATCTAACAAATACGAACATTATTGGCTTAAACACAGATAGAGTGCCAGAAGATGCTGACCCCGTAAATCTTTATTTTACCAACGGCCGATTTGATACACGACTGGCTTTAAAATCAACAACGGACATAAAAGAAGGAACTAATCTATACTATACGACAGCAAGAGCAAATATAGACTTTGATGCGAGACTGGCAACCAAGAGCACCACCAACTTAGCAGAGGGATCCAATTTATATTACACCACCGCAAGATTTGATAGCCAATTAGCCACTAAATCAACAACTAACTTAGCCGAGGGAACAAACTTATATTATACGAATGCGAGATTTGACACTCAATTAGCAACAAAGAGCACCACCAATTTAGCAGAAGGGACAAACCTTTACTATACCAATGCGAGATTTGACACTCAATTCGCTACTAAATCAACTACTAATTTAGCAGAAGGAACAAATCTATATTACACCACCGCGAGGGCAAATACTGACTTTGACACACGACTAGCCACCAAATCAATAGATGCTTTAAGCGACTGCCTAATAACAACACCAGCCGATAATCAACTTTTAATATACAGCACAGGCCAATGGAGAAATGTCGCTTCACCTTTTCTTAGATTAGATGGCACAGCAAGTATGACGGCTGGACTAAATATGGGAGGATTTGCGATTACAAATGTTGGTAATGTTGATGGTATTGATGTTTCTACTCTTGACACGAATGTCGTTAAACTAACAGGAGACCAAACCATAGCAGGGAATAAAAAATTTACTTCAACAATAGAAGTGCGGGGTGCTACTGCTCCAACTGCTTTTGATGGTATCGGTGTTGCCTTTGATACAGCGACAAATATTGGAATGATTTCCGCACAAAAAATAGCAACTGCGAGTTATTATCCGATACAAATAACGGGTTCGTATGTAGAGTTATATTCAGGTAATACTTTAATCGCGACCGCAACTGGCACTACACTATCTTTGAATAACAACAAAATAACAAACTTAGCCACACCAACAGCGACAACGGACGGAGCAAACAAAAGTTATGTAGATACATTGGACGGGCAAAATGTGAAACTAACAGGAAACCAAACCATAGCAGGAACTAAAACATTTAGAAACGAAATTAAAGCAAATGCGGGTGTATCAACCACAGCCTTAACAACAAGCGACAATATAGTAGTTGGAGCAGGTAAAAAAATATTTCTGGACAGGTCGGGCTATCTAAACACAAACAATAAACTAGTTTTATATGATGGAGGAGGGGAATCAACAACAGTATTTTATGGGTTTGGTATTGCTAGTGGAATATTAATATATAATGTTGATAGTGCTGGGGCGAGCCACGTATTTTACTATGGAGGTTCAAATGAATTATTTAGAATTGCTAATGCTGGAATTACTGCTTCAAAGGCAATAACAGCAAATGCGGGGATATCAACAACAACACTTACGGCAAGCGGTGCGATAACGGCAAATGGCGGACTAAATATGGGAGGGCAAAGCATAACGAATGTGAATTTGGTTGATGGCATTGATGTTTCCGCCCTTGACACTTCGGTTGTTAAACTAACAGGAAACCAAACCATAGCAGGAATTAAGACATTTAGCAGTGCCCTTGAAATAACAGGAAATTCAACGAATGCGACAACAAAAGGAACATTCGTGGTTTTTAACTCCACAGCCAATATAGGAACTATCGGATGCCTTGATATGGGCACGGGCGTAAATTATAACTTTGAAATAAATGCGAAAAAAGTAAGTTTCGTTATTGATGGGGCGATAGTCGGTTGGGTAAATGCTTCGGGGCTAGATTGTAATAGTAGCAAAATAGCCAACCTTGGAACTTCGACATTAGCGGCCGATGGAGCAAACAAAAGTTATGTAGATACAAAAGACGGGCAAAATGTAAAACTAACGGGAGACCAAACAATAACGGGAATTAAAATATTTAATGGAAGTAGAAATGATGTAAGAGCACTGACCTTATTAAGCCAAGCCGATTTTAATAATGTAGATATCATTAATGGTGGAAACATTACATACAATGGAGCAAGGATATTAAACCAAAATGGAGGAGATATATTCTTTTCACAGACAACTGGTGATTATCAGTCTTTCTTATATACTCTAAATACTGCTTCAAGTGGAACAGCGGACCAAAGAGGCTACCTATTTACCAATGTAGCATTTGATGTGGCGAAGGGTGCGGGTCTTTATATTTCAAAACTTACAGATGCTAAATTTGCTTCGTCTGATATCGTTCGTTTTAATAATGCGGGTGGTATGAAGTTTTATGGTGCTTTGGATATGAACAGCAACAACATAACAAGTGGCGGAACGATAAGTGGGACGACAATAACTGCGAGCACTAAAATAACAACAGCGACAGGTAAGCCGATAATCATAGGCAATACAACAAAGGGAACAGGACCATCGGCGGGGTTGGAGATATATGGAGCTTTTGGCGATTTTACAGCGGGGCCACATATACAAGCCATTACAACGGAGGACGCATATCCCTTATTTACAATAGCCAATTTAGGACATAATAATATAATTCTTGCTTTTGATGCTTATCTAGATAATGCTGGATGGAAATCAAGTTATGCGAATGCGAATTTCCGAATAGCAAAGGTAAGCAATACACTCTCTTTTGGTTATAAATCAGGAATAGCAGCGGGGAGTGCTATAACCTGGTCTGAGGCGATGAACATAGATAATGCTGGATTAATAACAACAAGTAGTGATGTAATAGTCGGAGCAGGCAAAAAAATATTTATAGACAGGTCAGGATATACAAACACAAATAATAAAATAGTTTTATGGGATGGTGGAACAGGCTCTACAACCGCTTTCAACGGATTTGGTATTAAACAAGACACAATGATGTATAATGTTAATGCTACAACTGATAATCACATATTTTACTATGGTGCCACAAATGAATTATTTAGGATTGGTAATGCGGGAATTACTGCTTCAAAGGCACTAACAGCAAATGCGGGGATTACATACACGGGAGTGCTAACGACCACAGCAGGTCTTAATGGATCAAAACTATCAATCCAAGGAGGAACAGACGGGGGGAATACCAGAGGAATATTTCTATGGGAGACGGGAAATTCGGCGTGGGGTATTTATATGGGGCAATCTGGGGCGAATAAAGCATTAAGCGGAACAGGAACGGCGCCATCAGCTAATGGAATTACTACTCACGCTGTGCGGTTTAGGTCTGGTGCTTCTTCAACAGAAGGTTTTATATGGGAAAATGGGTCAGACTTCGCTTTGATGTCAGTTAGAGGAAGCGATGGTTATTTGTGGTGTAGAAGCGGTATGACATTGAGCGCATCTATTATAATGAATGACACAACATCTCAACTCTATTTTGCTGACGGCACGACAACAACATGCGGTATAAGGTGGTATGACGATGCTCACGGATTATTTTGTAAGAGAAACACAAGTGAGATGTATTTTAGAGAATACGGCACTTGTTATTTTCAAACCACAGGGTCAAACACGAGAGCAACACTTACCAGCAGTGGAATTGTTAATACTTCTGACAAGCGACACAAAACCGACATAAGGGATGCCAAATTCTGTGGTTTAGATTTTATCAATGCGCTCAAACCAAAGTGCTTCAAACTTAGAGAATCCAAAAGAGAGAACTGCGGATTTATTGCTCAGGATATTGAAGAATTAGTTGAAAAAAAATTAATATGTTTTAATCCAGTTGAAGACCATAAAATGTCAAAAGACGACGGGACAACGGAAGAATTAAAAACAATGAACTATTTTGATTTAATAGCACCAATAGTTAAAGCAGTTCAAGAATTATCAGAAAAAGTGATTAAATTAGAAAAAGAAAATAAAACTTTACTTAATATATTACAAGACCAAGCGAACCAATTAGCAGAAATCAGAGCAGTTTTATTTCCTTCAAATGCCACCTAGATTACACCCGCCACCAATCATAGAAGTAGATGGAGGCGAACTAACACCAGAGTTGAAGAACCGTGTGCTAGATGTCCAAATTAAGCAGGAAGAAAAAAAATTAGACCACGAATACGAGGACAGCTGGGATTGCTGTTTGACTAAGCGAAAAACCGACAGCCGACTTATTAAATACTTATTTCAAATGGGTATCATTATCGCGATTATAACCCTTTGTATCGTGAGGCTGTCTGAAAAGAACTTACCGTGCGAGGTTGCCAACACTTATGTAGGTATTTTGACCTTACTTATCGGCATCTGCCTTCCTTCGCCTTCTTCTAGCTCAAAGAAATGAACAATCAAAAGAATAGATTTTATACCACGAGGCATCATTTGAGCAGATTAGTGGAATGGCTTCATCAAAACTAACACACCAATCACTAAAAGGCTTATACACACATCCTTTTTGAATACACCACACACAGCTTTCATTTTTTTTAACACTGACCCGCGAATAGAAATCACAAGCAGTCCGACCTAACACAGAGCACACAAATAATAATATTAATAACATAATATATTATACACAATATAGTATGAGTGAGTTCAAATACCAAAAGATTATTTTTCTGAGTAATGATTTTGTTGGCAATAGCAAGACATTTGACAAAAACATTCAAATGAACTTTACACCAACAAGAATGAATGTTAAGTTTATCCACTATTATAATGACTTGACTGAAACAAAAACAAAAATCCTTTATATGGACCGCATTGGGATTATCGGCACATTCGCCGACAGCACCACGGCGAACATTTCAAATCTCAGCTACAATTTAGGTATTATTAATTGGACCGACGGGCAATATTCGTTTAGGGTATTGAAAACAGACAGCGGTAATATTGAGACCGACCAACTAGCTGGAAGAATTGTTATTTGTTTAGAATTTTTGGGTTGATAAAATATAGAGTGATGGAAAAAATCAATAATGTAAAGGTGAAACCTGTTAAGCAAAACGGAGATGGAGACAAGTTGGCAAAAGGACATAAACTATTTGATGAACCGTATGCCAATATTTTTCTTCTCGCTCGCAAGAAGAGTGGCAAGACAACGGCACTGTTTGAAATCCTGAAACGAACAACGGACAAAAAGACCCGTATTGTTATTATTGCCAGCACGATACACAAGGACCACATTTACAAAGAAATGGTGAAGCACTTCAAGAAGAAGGGAAACCCAATGGCGATATATACATACTTGAAAATGGATGGATACAGTGTGATTGATTACGAGTTAGACAAGCTCAATAAGCCAGATGAGCAAGAAGGCGAAATTGTTCAGGACGAGAAAGAAGAACCGAAGCCGAAGTTTCTTTATTTTGGAAAAGAGGACGAAAAGAAGAAGCAGGAGGTAGGCGAAAAGGTGGAGAGACCGAGCAAATACATTACGCCAGAAGTCGTGTTCGTATTAGATGATTTGGGTAGCGGATTACGGGATAAGTCAGTTAGCGATTTATGTAAAAAAAATCGCCATTATAAAAGTAAGGTGATTATAAGCTCACAATATCTACAAGACCTTAGACCTGAGGCAATAAAACAACTGGACTATGTTTTAATTTTTCCTGGCCAAAGCACCGATAAAATGGAACTCGTGTATAAGCATCTTGATTTGGGATACGACTTATATTATTTCTTAGAGAGGTATTATGAAGCGACCAAAGAACGGTTCAACTTTTTTTATGTAGATGCGGTGTCTGATGAATTACGAAAGAACTTCAATATTCGTTTTACTTAATTTAAAATAATTATTTTTTTAAGAACTTTATATAGGAACCTTTTTTGAAAAAAAGCTTCACCAAAAAAGTCGGGTGTATGCCAACATCACCAGTGATTATTTCACAACCAGCAGGATACAATATCGGATACAATCCTTCACCAATTACAAAGATGCCACAAGCGGGAGGGAAAAGAAAATAAAAAAAGAAACAAACAGGAGGCAAAGTTAATTGGAAGAAAGTCGGACAAGCCATATTGGATGCTAATAGATTTATCAAGAAGAACCAATTGATATCAAGAGGAGCTACATTTTTAAGCGATGTCGGAGTGCCTTATGCGGATCGTGTAGCGAGGGCTGCGGCGAAACAAGGCTACGGGAAGCAGAGAGGCGGAGCCGTTAAATTTCGCTAACCCCCAACCCGATTGATGTAAAATCTTATATTAATTTTTTTCTAACAATATACAATGGTTGTAAAAAAGCCGAGGAAGAAACTTAAACAACGGCCACCGAGGATATACAGAACCAAAGATGGCAAGCCGTATATTGAAGTGAAAGGCAAACGAGCATATCTCAACTTTGGCGAGAAAACGAATGACCTTTCAACACTTCAAATCGTTAAACTTTTTTTGAAATATATGGGGAAGGCGAAAACAAAGAATACACGAAAGCCGAAGGAACGAATAGTTAAGTCAGAATTCAACCGTCTTGAATACGAGAACCGCAACCAGATACAAGACAACCTACAAAAAAAATATGAACTAATACACGAGCAGGAAGAAAAGGAAAAGAAGTTAAGAGAACAGGCAGAAGATGAGAAGAAAAGAAGAGAAAGGAAGGAGAATGCTGAAATTAAAGAAAGACAAGAAGAATTAATTAGGGAGGCGAAAAGAGAGCAAAAACTTATAGAGGATGTAAGATTTGAACAAAATAGAAAAAATAATCTAATGTTATTACCACCGCCACAGTTGCACCCTCAATACATACAAGGACCACCACAAGCACCACCACAAGCACCACCACAAGCACCACAGGGACCACCCCAAGCACCACCACAAGCACCACAAGGACCACCACAAGCACCACCACAAGCACCACCACAAGCACCACCCCAAGCACCACCACAAGCACCAGAAGAAAAACAGATGGCTTTGAAAACAAAAGAAGAGAAAAAGGCTGAAAAGGAATTAAAAGAAAAATATATTGAATTAATGAAGGAAGCTGGATTTAAAAAGAAATTTATTAATAGCTTGACTAAAACAGAATTTGACAAACTTGGTAAAGGAATAGAGCAAGCAATAGCCAGCGCCCAATCAGCAGAAGAGCAGAAAGAACTGGCGGAACAATACAAAAAAGAATTAGAACAAGAAAAAAAGCAAGCGGAGGCCAAAGCCAAATACTTTGAAATTAAAGATAAAGTAGCACACATCTCCGCAGGTTTAAGAAATGATTACAAGTATCCAAAATTGGATATACCCAAAACTTTGGGCCCTGCTTTGGAAGATAAAATGAAAGCTCTGGGCAAACCGCCACCAAAAAAAGTTAAAGGAAAACACACGACTGCGGGTATGGCAAAAGTTATAGTAGATGAGGGTATTGATTTAGGAATAGACCAGAATGAAATGAGAAAGAAACTCGCTGATTATTTGGGAATAAACCAAGCTGGTGCTGGGGCAAAAACGATGGAGGAATTAATACACAAACTTTTAACGATAGCAACAATTAAGAAATATTTGAAAAAGGGTAAATACAGGAAAAAAATGAAGAAGAAGGATTATGTAAATAACTTAGTAACTGAAATGAGAATTGACCCAAACATTAAAAATCAAGTTTCAAATAATCTCGGTATTCATCCAACCGAGGAACAGCCAACAGAAGAGCAACAACCAACACCAACAGAAGAGCAACAAAAACTACCAGCGAACTTAGCGGGGGAAGGTAGAGGTTTAATGACGGATGAAATAGACAATATTATGAAATATGATTGGTATTTGGGGACGGTAGCCAGCGATGAAATAACCAAACTGAAACCAGAAAAAAGAAAGAAGTATGGCTTTATTATGAATTTAGATAAGTCTAGCCAACCAGGCTCACATTGGATTGCGGTTTGGATTGACCTAATTAAAGACGACACTATTGAAATCTACGACCCCCTCGCATTATATAAGCCGACTGAGCTATTTCTTCACCAAATGAAACAGCTTATTGACAAGAGTAAGCCGAGCACATACCTGCTTATGAAGGTTAATCAGGTTAAAAACCAAAGTGATACAACGGATACCTGCGGATGGCATAGTATTAGGTTTCTTAAAGAAAGAGCGAAAGGGAACCGCTTTAAATTCGCAAGCGGTTGGACGGACTTAAAAGAAAAAGAAGCCGATGAGTTGAAAGTCCAGAACGGCTACGGCTTTGACACTTTTATCTAAGTAATTAAAACAAAAATATATTTCTTCATTATATAGAAACTTTTGAAAAAGTTTCACAAAACCCGTGGAGGTGCGGAGGCGAAGTCTCCGCAATGGAATATAGAGGTGGGCGAAGTAGTAATATTTACTATGTCAATAGCAAAAATAGGATAAACGGCACGGATAGTGATTTCACTCACTCCATTGATATGAAAGGGTTAGACAATCCGACACACTGTAAAATTTTACATATCTATGTGCCGAAGTCGTATTACTCAGTCGCCAGTCCTTATAATACTTTTATTCTGAGCGAGAACGGCAACGAGGCGGTCATTACGATACCCGAGGGAAACTACACAATGAACAACCTAAAAAATAAGCTAGCAGAGGTGCTAACCGCGGAAAGCCCCAATGACTACACATACACAATAACAAGCAACAACACCAACACCGACCCCGAAGATGGCAAGCTATTATTTACTGTGGCAGACAACGGAGGAATACAACCGCGGTTTGTTTTTGACGACGAAACAAGGGTCCACGAAATTATGGGGTTTGAGCGGTCTTCTACTTATTTCTTTGCTAATAATACACTGAGGTCCCCAAATGTCATAATATTGACTGGCGAAAAAACATTATATCTTCAAAGCGACCTCGTTGGGGAAGGTGATAATCACGTGCTCCAAGAAATATACACGGCGAATGAAATCCCGTTCGGCTCTGTTATCTATGACGGAAGCGGGTCGGAGTATGGCAAAAGATTATCCACTAGTTCAAGCAATGTGTATCGGTTTTACTTGACTGACGAAAACGACCAACCAATTAACCTAAACGGTTTGGGTATTGTAATGACCTTGTTGATTTACCGCGAGACGAATTACTTTAATTTATTTACCTCGTTTTTTAATTTGTTGAAAACCCGTTAATTAATTTTGAATTATTTATTTTTTTTCTGCTGGGCAATATATAGCGACCTTTTAAAATCGTTTTTGAGTTCGTAAGTTTACACAAAAATGCCCACACAACACGGAGGCGAATTAGACTTTTCTAAAACTGACTACATCAGTGCTTCTTATCGTTTGAATAAGCTTAACCCGCGAGAAAGCAGTAATGGAAATGTCACTATTACCTCTGCGGGAGGACAAGAAAGCACATTTGACCTTATTAGTCGCCCATTTAACTTGGCTAGGTCAGTTCTGAGTTTTACTTACACTATCCCAGACACGGATACTAAATACAACAAGGCTTATATGGACTGCCTTGCTCCTATTAGACAAATTCAACTTCAAACCCGTAGCGGAGTTTATCTGTGCGATTTGAACTATGTTGGAAATATTACGAAGATGATTTGGAAGCCCGAGACTTCGCTTAAAGACTTTCTCGCACTTGAAAACCACGATGTTGGCACTGGTGCTGGCTGTATGCTCCAAAAGTGTAATGCTGACAGCAAGATTGATATTAACATTACCGAAAGAAAGGCGACTGTTCTTGATGCTAATGCTGATGTCGCCGCGCTTCAAGACGATATGAAAGATATGTTTCTTCCTCCTTCAACTAATGCCCGCCGTCATAATGATGCTCTTATCGCGGCTGGAACTGGAACTCCACTGCCTGTTAATGTGCCTTACAGTGAGGCGAAGTATTTTACTGCTGGTGCTTTGGGTAATGGTCTTGGTGGTGGTGATATGGCCATTAAAATTAAACTTAATCTTGGTATGCTTTACAACACTATTTTCGCCCTTGATAAAACTATTATGTTTCCTGAGATTTTGACGATGCGCATTGTCTGGAACGGTTCTGCGAAGATTTATTATTCTGGTGCTGACCCGCTAAGTCCTGGTGGCGGTGCTAACATTGCTGCTGGTGCTGAGGATGTTGCTGTTAGCAATCTTAACTTGTTTCTTGCTGTTGAGCAGAACCCTGGTGTCATTCAATCTATTCAAAGCCAGATTGCGGGCGGTGGTATGAGTTTTGATATTGATTATCCCTATGTGTATAAGAATACTATTGGAACTGCTAGCGATGGTAAATAAACTGAAAACCAAAACATTATTATGCGATTTGACCGCGGGCACGGGCAGAGGTTGAAGAAGATTTATCACAGTGTGTTTCATTCTACCGAAAGTGTAAATACAGCTTATGACAATGATGTAAATGATGAGCGGTCTGCTACGGGTGCTGTTGTTGCCGATGCTAAGCGAAAGGTTGTCTCATTCTACACTACCTTGATGGAACGAGACAGGAAGAATTTGATGTATCTGTGGCTAACCTTGAAGACTATATGATTATGAAGCCGAGGTTGGAGGGTAGTGCCTTGATGAATTCTAATGTGTATCAATACAACTGGGTTTATGCTAATTGCTGGGACAACAACCGTCTCCTGTGGAGCAAGGACCAGAACGAGATTAGTGGGCTTGACTTAACTCAGGAACGGCGATGGGAGTTTATTGGAACCTGCCGAAACAAAGTCCATTCTCACTTCACTCTGGCTATTACTCAGCGAACTGTGAGTGTGAAGGAAAATGTAATTACTATTTCGTAAACCAGGTAATTAATTTTGATAGATTATTTATTTTTTTGATAATATAGAAACAATGAGCCACCAGAGAAATTTAGTCGCCCAAAACCCAGACGGAGACTTCGTAAATGTCAAAGTCGGGTATGATGGACACATTGAAACCAACAATATGAAAACCGCCTTTGGTGAAGCATTAACAAGCCAACTTATACCAGTTGTTCAGGAAATCTTTCCCTACACAGTTAATACACGGATATGGACGAAAACAGAAACAAAGGCGACCGTTTCATTTGATACAAATATGGCTAAATTAGAAACAGAAGGAAAGACTAATGCTAATGCTGTATTGACGAGCAAAAAAAGAATAAAATACAGAACGGGTATGGGTGTCCTGTGTCGCTTCACGGCCTTATGGGAAACAGATGAAACCAAAGATTATCGTTCATTTATTGGAATAGGAGAAAGTGATGGCAACAACGGTTTCTATTTTTGGAAAGATAATGAGGACGGAATGCTCATTCTTCATTCCATAGCAGGAGTTGACGACTTCATACCACAAGCAGAGTGGGATGACCCGTGTGATGGAACAGGAGATATGCCCGATCTAGACTGGACGAAGGGAAATGTATTTCAAATTCAATTTCAATACTTGGGCTTTGGTGCTATAAGGTTTTCAATTGAGAACCCAGAGACTGGCGAATTTCAATTAATACACACTATTAAATATGCGAATGCTCATACGGGAGTTAGTCTGCGGAATACGACTTTACCCTTCTCCGCTAATATATCTAATTATGCTGTGGGTGATGGTGTCCAAATTCTAAAAACAGCTAGTGTAGGTTTGTTTGTTGAAGGCACCAACACTATTAATTCAAGCATATCAAATGAAGCGGAAGGAGAAAAAAAGGCAAGCACCACAGAAAGCCCAATTCTAACAATAAAAAATAAAGCAACTTTTAATGGTGTTGCGACCAATTATTCAATCGTTTATCCAACACTAGTGAGTATTTCAAACGAAGATAATAAGGTTAATATAGTGCGAATTGTGAAAACGAGTGGAGCACTTACGGGGGAGAACTTCGCTGATATTGATGCTAAAACTTCAATAGTATCAAAGGACACCTCTGCGACTGCTCTTGGTGGTGCTACTATAACGGATGTAATTCTAAAACTGTATGTTAATGCTACTTCAAGCCAGCTTATTGACCTGCGAACCTATGACATACAACTCGCTCCTGGCGAAAATCTAACATTTTTACAAAAGTCTGTATCCACTGTCGCGAATGGAGGAAATGTGAGTGTTATAGTTAATTTTATTGAAGATTGGTAAAGTGGATGGAGTAATTTTATATTAAAGATAAACTCCAGCCATTATATAAAATGAACTACAACAAATATCAGAACGGAAAAATCTACAAACTTATCTGTAATAAGACAGGTGAGGTGTATATCGGAAGCACAATTAAATCATTGGAGCATAGAGCTAAAACACATACATACAATTTTAATCAATATAAACGAGGTGAAACAAATTACACTTATTCGTTTTCAATTATAGAAAGGAATGACTATCGGATTGAATTGATTGAAGCTTTCCCTTGTGATAGCCACCTTGAATTAGAACAGAGAGAAGGATACTGGATAAGACACACAAAGTGTATAAACGATAATTTTAAAACTGGTATCACAGTCCCGTGTAATCAGAATAAAAAAGAATATAATAGACAATACAAAGAAATTCATAAAGAGAGATTGAGAGCGCATAATCTAAAAAAAGTTGAATGCCCTTGTGGAAGAAAGATTGTTCATTCACACAGAAAAAGACATAGACATTCTACATATCATTTAAAATGGGCCATAAGATGCCATAATGAATTAAATCACTTATAGAAAAAAATAAAATGTTTTAGAATTACAATTGAAGCTGTTTGAATATTTCTTTTTTTACCTCAGGATAGTTGTCTAGAAATGGTTGCTTCGCCATCCATCTTAAATATTGTGTATCAAATACAACCACATCGGCGACTGTCTTTCCCTTATATTTTCCCATAGGTATCTTTCCTTGTTCTTGAAGTTTCTTGTTTTCTGATTTGTATTCATTAATGTGCCCATCAATTACTTGCTTAATTTCTTGTAAAGTAAATGTTCTGTCTTTGTTGCTGACAGATAGCTGTTCAAATTTTTCACAAAGCTTTTGCATCGGTGAGTGTAGAGTAGTGAGTATATAGTAGGCGGGAAAAAAATTAAATAAATAATAATATAGAATGACTGAGTGGATTAAGTTTGTTAAGGCTTACTCAGCTAAGCATAACATAAGCTATGGTGAAGCATTGAAAAAAGCGAGCAAAGAATATAAGAAACAAAAGGGAGGCAGTGCGGAGTTGTCGGAGGATGTCTATTTGTCTTCATCAGAGAGAAAGGGTGCTGACGGATGGAAACCAGTCGCAAGCAAAGAGAAATCAACCGTGTATGAAAAAGATGGCAAAGCTATTGTAGCATTTAGAGGTTCAGTAGATAAGCGAGACTTACTCACAGATGTCGCATTGGTGAAGGGAGTATTAAAAAGAACACCAAGATATAAAGAAGAGCAGAAGCTGGTTAATGAAGTCATAAAGAAATATGGAAAGGATAATGTAGAGCTGACGGGGCATAGCCTTGGAGGAACGATAGCAAAAGATTTAAGCCGACAAACAGGTGTAAAGGCGACCACATACAATAAAGGCAGTAGCACAAGAGACTTTGTGGAAGGAGTTATTGACAGAGTGGCTGTGAAAATTAATCCAAAAGGTAAAAGGGCGAAGACGGCAAAGCTGACCACAAACTACCGAACAGCATTTGACCCCGTATCGTTAATGGGTGCTACGGCTGTAAATACTAAGTTAGTGAAGCCGACGAGGGGTGTTCATACGATAAGAAGTTTCAAGGGTAAAGGCAAAAAAGCAAAAAAATAAATTTTCTATAATTTTTTTCATTTAATATCCGAATGGTCTAGTTTCAATCGCATTGTCAACAATACCTATAATATTTCTTTTAGTGTAAGTAAAGCTGAATATTTTTTCTAAGTATTCGCTCGTTATTTTTTTCTGTTGTTTGTCTCTTGTTATCTTGCTGTTCTCTACAATAACAACTTTACCAGATTTTTCAATTCGTTTAGCAATCATTTTTTCTTCCTGAGTTTTAAGCAACTCTTACAATTCATTCTTGCCGTTCTCAATAAGGTCGTTGTTTTTAATTCCAAGTCCGCAACTAATGACACTTAACATATTTGGTAAATTTAATGATTTATTGTTTTCATAATTCATACTAAAGCCTTTGACTTTCATACTTGCTTTGCCGTTATCTAAGACATATCCATAACACTTTGGTCCGCCTCCGATAAAGGTCGTAATCTTTGCCACGTGTAGTTCGTCTGTCCATTCGCCTAACAACTTACCCGTTTTGACATCTGTTTCGCCTTTCGTTAAGTCTGTTGTGTATATGACACTGTCGGTATCGTGGTATAGAACTCTGTTGTCTAGTTTGTCCATCATCTCATATAGTCTAATCCTCGCGTGGCAGGTCGTAAATAAAGCAACTACAATATTTGTTTTTACTGGGTCGCTTACCGCATCCTGTTTAAGGTCATAACTCGCTTCTATTATTTTGTCGTTAATAATGTTTATGTTTATGTTATCAACTGACTTATCATTCATTAACTTGTATAAGGTATCTTTATCTTTAATCATTTTGTTTTGAGTTTTGTTTTGCTTTTCACCAAACTTGCCCCACAGGCTATTCAAGCACAACTTAGCAACCGCTCGCCGTCCTGGGTTTTCTTCAATTTTGTTTTCGTCCATCTTAATACCCATCTTGACTTCCATACTGTCAATGTAGTTTCTTTTTTGTTCTTCTGTAATACAGCCATCAGGATATCCGCTTGACTCTTGTTTAACCTTTAAGAAAGTTTTTATGTAATCTTTGAACAGGCTACTGCTCTGTTCCTTCCAGTGCCATACCTCATATACCTTAATTAGCTTGTAGCCTTTGTCTAAGGCCTTGTAGATTTCGGGTGTCGCCCAAGTGCCAGTTATTGCTCGCTCGTTATCGGTGTGCTTACATTCCGTTTTCTGTTCAGTCATTCCGCACTTGTCGCATAAGTAATACATTAGTTTTCCTCTATCCGCCTTAGGTAAAACGGGGTGAAGTAATTTTCTAGGCGGTAGCATCTTAACCTTAGCAACTCCGAAATATTCTCTGTTTATGATTTTGTTTTTCATTTCTTTTCTGTCGTCGTCATTTGAAGGCCGTATGATTTCGTGGTGCCCGCTAGGGTAAAGGTCGTAAAACATAACGGTCGGATACAGAGAACATATGTCAATGTATTTCGCGTATTCGTTCTCGTGTCGTGATTTCCAATACAATGTTAGAGCATCCGTTCTACCTCCAAACATTGCTTCTCGCGGGTTAAGTCCTTCTTGTTCCGTAATTCGTTCATTAGTATCTTCCGCTAGGGTTTCACTTGTTTTCATTAATCTCCATTCACATTCCCATATACTTATTATTTTGCTTACTTGTTTGCTTAGGTCTTTTTCTCGTCTCATTGTTGCCTTGTATAGTTCGCCCATCGTTTCATTCTTCTTAGTGTTGATTGTATTTCTATTAAAGCACTTTGGACATCCGTGCCAGAAACATCCGTGAAATTCGTAAGCGGTTTTGTTCTTCTCATCCCAGCCGTCTACGTAAATATTTGATTGCCCTAAGTTAAACATCTTTTCACCGCCATTGAATGCGTGTTTGATATCCGTTTGGTCTAACCTGCTTCTGTAAGCTATCCATTCAACACAAGCCCGAGAGGTTATCCTGTTTTGCTTTTCCGCCTTCAACACAGCAATTGAATTCTCTAGCATAAACTTAGCCCGATACAAAGCCATAACACAACTCGCAATAGTTGTATATTGAAACGGGTCAATACCGAATTCCAGAAACTGCTTTCTAAAATCCATACATCCCCTTCTCAGAATGTCAACATCGCTATGACAGTATTCAGCGATTTCCTTCCGCATATCAAATGTGTTGTTTTTCTGGCTTTCATACCATTCTAAGAATTCCGCCCTTTTCTTATCTTTCATCGTGTCGTAGCCATAGTGTTTTTTATGAGGCATAACACCAAGATAGTTTTTATTCTTGTCAGTATTGAAGAAGTGAGGGAAGAAACCCTTTTTAAGTTCTTTCAATCCGAATGTCTTAGGAAAATCAGCCAGAGGCATAGTCAAGAAACTCAAACTATCAATGAAGCGGTATTTCTTCAAAGTCATCATCATTATCTTACCGCCCTGATAAATGACGAATGGTGCCTGTCAGTTATCCACTAACCATTTAAGAATAAACTGGCAGTCATATCCGCGACTGTTATGAGCAATAAATGTAAAGCCGTTGTGCTTAGATTCAAAAGCCCACTTACAGAAATCATCAATGTTCTTATGAATGACGGGTGGTTCCTTAGCATCGTAATACTGACTTTCCGAATGATTGACTATGTGCTCGCCTGTGTCCTGTGTCGCTTCAAAGTCAAAGAATATGTATTTCTCTGAAAAAGGTAAAATGTCTTTCTTCACGATTTCACATTGGTGTTCAAGTGGTTTCAGTTCCTTACAATTACGGCATTTCGCATAACAGCATTTGTGTTTGTCTTTCCTTCTGTAATTAAGTCCGCACGAAAGACATTTCGCTTTGATATCGCAATTCGTCCTCTTGTGATTATTAAAACAGACCGTATTTGGAAACTTTCTATTACACGAATAGCAATCAGTCCAATTGCTTCTATCGTTAATACCCTTACATTCTTTGGTTTCGCAGATATTACATTTAGCTTCGCAGGCGTGTCGCTTTTGAAATCCTCTTAGACATATTTCACAGAAGTTTTCTTTGCTTACCATAGACTTCATATTGGTTATCGCATCGTAGTGGTTCTCTGTCTTAAGTATGTAAAGGTTAGTAAGTCGCTCGCCATTTTCATTAAGCAGGTCCGTCTTATAAACAATCTTGTCAGGGAATTCAACGATAACCAGATTGTATTTAATGTAGATAGCAAATGTATTAATTTCAGTAATACCGCACACATCCTGAATTACTTTTGCTTCTTCGTGTAGTTTCAAAGCCATCTCCTCCTGTATCTTTCTGCCTTTCATAATCTGTGAGTATTTTGTATGTTTTTCAATTTTTGCTTTTACTACAACAATTGCTCTGGCTAAGCATATGTTGTCTGTATTATTAATTTGAATTACTCCTCTCTTCTTATATACATCCAATTTATTAATTACTTGAAGCATCGTTCCGCCCGTTGGCATTTCAACAGATTTCAAAACGAATCTAAATTTATCCATATTAGAACCCTTTTCATCTGTATAAAGGCTTCGTTGCTTTGAAATAATGCTGACAATCTTTCCAAAACATCGCTGACAGAAATCTCGTTAATCCTTTTCAACTTTGTAGATACTGCCCCATAGTAATCTACAAACTTGATGCTTACACTAACCATACTTCCCTGTTTCTGTCTTTTGATAAAGTCGTTCAGGATTACCTCAATAAACTATAGAATATCATTCATACTGAAAGAAGTGAAGTTGCCTCTAATCCTAACCCAATACTGGCTTTCATTAATACCCAGCACGTGCTTCTTTCTATCTACGTGTTTGATTTCGTAGTTAGCATACCGCATTAGGTCTTTCACCCTTTCTTTTCTTTCTCTCACTTTTGCTTCAAACTGTGGAAGTAATGGTGGTGCTACTGGAATACCTTGTTTCCGTTCCTCAAAATAAACAGCACCTCTTACTTGGTTCAAGTAATTTTGGGCCGTTGTTGTATCCACCTTATACTTTCTAGTCTTCGGTATTATATACAGCACATCTTGACCCCTGACCCTTTTGATTTCATAATTAATTTTTTGTTCCCTAAATTTGTCCAACCTATAAGTCTTACCGTTGTAAGTGTGTGTCTCCATCTTATATCTTGGTTGATAAATTTTTTTTGGAAATTAAATAATTATCTCAATTGTCTGCCCCCGCCGTGGTCTGCCGTGTGCTCTCCGTGCCTATATATACGGGGGCCCCTATGTTTAGATGGAAATTAGGGCGGGGCGGGCGGTGCCTGCGGGGCGGGCGAGGCTGTGTGCCTGTTTGATTTCATATGTCTTGCTTTGCTACTTCTATTTATTTCAGCTCCGCATTCGCACTTGAAAGGAGTCTTCTTCCAATTCCTTTTCTTTTCTTTTTTGATTTCTTTTGTTTCCTTATCATAATTAACTTTCCATTCATCATACTTTAGTTTTACTTTTGCATCGTAGTATTTTTTTGCTTCTTCCATTGCTTGTTCTTGGTTTCTTCGTTTTCCAATACTAAAACTCTTACACATCGTTTGATTTCCTTCTCTCCATTGAATTTTTACCATCGGTCTCTTTTCATTATTCTTTAACATAATACATCCTTTTGAAATTGTAAATCTGCGATTTGACTTTTTGTCAGTGTCCTCGTTGGTCATCCTGTCTGTGTCTTTATATTTTAACGGTATTATTTTAAATATTAAATTCTATTGCCATTTTGTCCCGTGCGGGCCGAACGGGGTGTGTCCCTGGGGCGGGGGGTGTGTATTGAAAAAGTGTCTTGTAGTGCGACCCTATACTACTGTAGTAGTAGTAGTAGTAGTAGTAGTAGTAGTAGTGTAGTAGTAGTAGTAGAGTAGTAGTAAGAGTAGAGTAGAGTGGTAGTAGTAGTAGTAGTAGTAGTAGTAGTAGTAGTAGTAGTAGTAGTAGTAGTAGTAGTAGTAGTAGTAGTAGTAGTAGTAAGAGTTAGAGTAGAAGTAGTAGTAGTAAGAGTTAGAGTTAATATAGTAGTAGTAGTAGTAGTAGTAGTAGTAGTAGTAGTAGTAGTAGTAGTAGTAGTAGTAGTAGTAGTAGTAGTAGTAGTAGTAGTAAGAGTTAGAGTAGTAAGAGTTAGAGAAGTAGTAGTAGTAGTAGTAGTAGTAGTAGTAGTAGTAGTAGTGGTAGTAGTAGTAGTAGTAGTAGTAGTAGTAGTAGTAGTAGTAAGAGTAAGAGTTAGAGTAGTAGTAGTAGTAGTAGTAGTAGTAGTAGTAGTTTGAGTAGAGTAGTTAATAGTAAGAGTTAGAGTTATAGTAGTAGTAGTAGTAGTAGTAGTAGTAGTAGTAGTAGTAGTAGTAGTAGTAGTAGTAAGAGTTATAGTAGTAAGAGTTAGAGAAGTAGTAGTAGTAGTAGTAGTAGTAAGAGTAGAGTAGTTAACAGTAAGAGTTAGAGTAGTAGTAGTAGTAGTAGCAGTAGTAAGAGTTATAGTAGAAGAGTTAGAGAAGTAGTAGTAGTACTAGTAGTAGTAGATAGTAGTAGTAGTAAGAGTAGAGTAGTTAGCAGTAAGAGTTAGAGTAGTAGTAGTAGTAGTAAGAGTTAGAGTAGTAGTAGTAGTAGTAGTAGTAGTAGTAGTAGTAGTAGTAGTAGTAAGAGTTAGAGTAGTAGTAGTAATAGTAGTACTAGTAAGAGTTAGAGTAGTAGTAGTAGTAGTAGTAGTAGTAGTAGTAAGAGTTAGAGTTAGAGTAGTAGTAGTAGTAGTAGTAGTAGTAATAATAATAGTAGTAGTAGTAGTAAGAGTTAGAGTAGTAGTAGTAGTAAGAGTTAAATCAAAAAAGCCTCGTGTTTTGCGATTTGTGTAATACGTTCTGCTCTCCACTCTTGTGTTGAAGCTATAATTCGGGTTAAAACATAAATTTAACGCGGTTATGATGCAGTGTTATTTTTATCGTTTTTCCCGTTGGCTGAATAAGAAAAAACAGTTACCCTTACTAGCCTAGCCTAGCCCAGTAGTAGTAGTAGTAAGATTTAGAGTAGTAGTAGTAGTAGTAGTAGTAGTAGTAGTAGCATAGTAACATTGTCCTGTTTGTAGTAGTAGTAGTAAGAGTTAGAGTAGTAGTAGTAGAAGTAGTAAGAGTTAGTAGTAGTAAGTAGTAGTAGTAGTAGTAGTAGTAGTAGTAGTAGTAGTAGTGGTAGTAGTAGTAGTAAGAGTTAGAGTAGTAGTAGCAACTCCAAGAACAAGCACAAACTGATACAACTAATCTTGTCCGCTACTTCCACAGACATAACCTAGTACCCAACCCCACCAAAACCACCTACACCATCTTCCACAAGCATGAACAGAAGGTGCAGCTCGACTTGACTATCGACGGCAAGAGGCTCCAACAAGAACGAAAGGTAAAAGTATTGAGTACAATCATCCAAAGCAACCTGTCCTTCCGTGAACATATGTATCCTCATTTAGATGAAGATGTAATGTATGACTGTGGCGTGAATAGGCAATATTGGTGAATTGGGAGACGTTTGCGTTTTTGACAGCGACCATACGAATGCCAAGGTCAAGCTTGCTCATCATGATGCGATGTCTCGGCATTTCTGTTTCTTTTTTCTTTTAGTTTTTTGGAGCGTATCAAGTCAAGCTGTCGGATCGAGGCTGCCTTCATGATGTTCACGCCCTGTTCATGGAGGAGAACCAAGCAGTGATCTGCCCCAAAAACCAACCCACAACGTTTTGAGTTGGGGTTTTGTATGCCGTGTGGGTTCTTTTTACTTTTCTCGGAAAAAAACAAAGCCAACCATCAGTTAACCACTTGAATAGGTAGTGTGCCTTTTTTTGGCTTGAAATCTGCAGCCTATGTGTGTCTATCCTTGTCCAGTAGGAAT
>WBZZ01001051.1:0-25000 GCA_019918135.1 Paulinella micropora | reverse complement strand
ATAATAATAATAATAATAATAATAGTGCTTCTCTGTCAATGGCTGATGCATTTCTGCACATGCGCCTCCATCGTCTCACCCGTGAGGGGAGTACGAAGAATTGACGATAAGCTCTAATGACACCCCCGCAAGGGCAGTTCCAACACTTCCAGACGGGCCGGTATGTTCAATGAAAATACTGGTCCAGACGGATCGGTATGTTCAATGAAAATACTGGTCCAGACGGATCGGTATGTTCAATGAAAATACTGGTGGCACCGACGGGAATCGAACTGGTGACAGGGCCCAGATGGTAGAACTTGACCACTGGGCTATCACGGTGTCCAATAATAATAATAATAATAATAATAATAATGTCATGTTCTTGTTGTTTTGGTGTCTTCGTTGTCGTTGTTGCCCCTGCTGCTATCATTGTCTCGGCATGAGAAGTTCCTTGTCCTTAAATACAACGAGCAATGACTTCAAACGATTCGTTTTCGGCCGGTTCTGATTTGTGTGGCTTGTGCTATGGCTCATTTGAAAGCTCTCGTCAAATTCTTATATGTATGCGTTCATTCATGCACGTATGTGAGTATGTATGGGAGTATGTATGTATGTATGCATGCATGTATGTATGTATGTATGTATGTATGTATGTATGTATGTATGTATGTAATTGTTTGTATGTAATAGTATGTATGTATGTATGTATGCATGTATGTATGTGTGTATATTATGGCATTTTCTCAAAGTCGTGCAGGATCTGACCCATCCAGGGATAGTTTAGTCAATTTTTTTGTTTTCTAATAAAATTGCTGGTGGTGGTGTTCAACGAGAAGTTCCTACTTCTGAAGTACAATCAACAATGACTTCAAACGCTTCGATCCCAGCCGATATTTCCATCCACAACCTGTGCTATGGCTCATTAGAAGTCTCTTTCTTCTCTTTCTTCTCTTTCTTCTTTCTGTACTTTCAACTGATCGTTTTTGACGCAGTCATTTACTATTTGCATAAAGTAGTGTTATCAAGTGCATAATATTGCATGCCATCATATCTGCATGCCCTGCCTCCCCCCCCCCCCCCCCCCCCCACACACACACACACACCCTCTGCTCTGTAGAGAACACGAGTTTGAACAACTACCTGGAGTCCCTCAAGACGAAAACCAACCCGTCCAACTTCGTTGGTCGCTTGCTTTCTTTATCTCTTCGTCCAATATCCCTAAAGCTTATATATGTTTTCCGCTCTTCTTCTCCCTCTTGCACACGCTGTTTCTGTTTATTGACGATTAGAACGTCTAAGTCTATACCACCATTCGACTACGAGGTTGATGTATTGCTCGTCACCTACCACTATATCTATCTATCTATCTATCTATCTATCTATCTATCTATCTATCTATCTATGTATCTATCTATCTATCTATATCTACTATGATCTACATATGTCTATATATATCCTATATCTATATCCTTGCTAATAATATGTGGTCGCGAGGAAACCCCTAAGGGAGTCAAAGTAACAAACACATACACCGGCATACATATCCAAATTATATATCCCACTGACACAAATTCACATGTTCCTACACATATGCAAGCTCATAAACACACACACACACACACACACACAAAGAGTTTCACACGCACAGTCACAAAGACGCGGGCATGCACACACATGGCACACACAATGATACGGACAGAAAGATAAATACATGCATACGTTTTTCCAACGTTGATGTATATATTGAGGTAAGTGTTCATGTAAGTAAGTACTAATAAAGTATGTATGTATGTCTGCATTGTAAGTAAGTATGCATTGTAAGTAAGTATGTCAGCATGTATATGTATGTATTAACAGTATGCTGTTTCTTCTTCTTCTTCTTCTTCTTCTTCTTCTTCTTCTTCTTCTTCTCCTTCTCCATCTTCTTCTTCTCCTCCTCCTTCTTTTTCTTCTTCCTCTTCTTCCTCTTCTCCTTTCCTTTCTGCACAGTATGGAGTGGAGTTGGAGCTCTTTCCCCCGGGGATCGCCAGCGCACCGTTCCTCTACAAAGACCTCTCCACCCAGAAAAGTATTAGCAAGACATAAAATAGAAGAACTTCAAGAAGAAGAAGAAGAAGAAGGAGGAGGAAGAGGAGAGGAAGAGGATGAGGAAGAGGAAGAAGAAGAGGAGGAGGAGGAGAAGAAGAAGAAGATGGTGATGATAGTGATGATGATTATTATGAAGAAGAAAAGTGCCCCAACTGCCGGTCCGTTGCTACACCTTGTCAATGTCCACCTTCTTCTCTTCCTTGTCCTCCTTGTTGCGATTGTTTTTCTAGCTCTTCTTATCGTTGGTGCCGCCCATTCTTGATTCTTTTCTTTCTTCTTCTTGCATGCTTCATTGGCAAAGCTAGCACCTGCAAAAGCCCGTAACTCGTCCGGATGTTTGAGACCTAACAACTCAAGGGAAAGTGGACCGAGCTCAAAAGCTCCTGCACTTCACCGAGCAGCGAGCAGACATGTGCCGGCGCAGAGGATGGTGTGAGCATGGCTTGGCCCTTGGTATCCTCTCTAACGCGGGTTACCACAGCAAACCAAATTTAGCCAACTCTGTTATGTAACTTTGTTTACTGTACAGCCTGTGACCTTCTGCTCCCAAAATCTCCATAACTTCCTCTGCACAAAGTCTGTTCTGTTCCCGATCTCTACAAACTCCACTATTTTCAAGCAACGTTTGTGCTAGGGACATTGAAAGTAGCTAATTTTCGAGACGATTCAAAACTTCATTCTTTTTTCTTGATGATAGTTCGAATTTGCGGCCACGACCTAATTGGCAGCCTTCAGTGCGTCGAGCTGCGTTAACAGGTCTGGGACTGCCACCTCTCCCCCAGCCCCCACCACCCCCTCAAGCACTGCAGCAGCCTCAGCCTACAGCAGCTGCTCCACATCGAGGAAGGAGAGGACGAGGACGAGGACGAGCAGCTAGGAATCATCGTGGTAGTAGACTGCGTGGGCGTCGCGGACGTTAATATCTTAATAAATTCTTGATATTATATTTTGACTTAGGCCGTTATCATATTCAAATGTTTGAATTTGAATATTTAAATACTATATTTTCTATAAATATTATTATTCAAAAACAATAAACTGATGATTTTGTGTGAAAAAATCACATAAAAATCATTTTCCTACACTTCGACTTAGAGCGTGCATGATTTTCAAGTTGCTCACAGTCACAAAATCCAACCGTTAACCGTTTTGCTTACTTGAAGTTTCAAATTTTTTTGGAAAAAAGTATATATTTATCATCTACTATAATAAACTGATGATTTTGTGTGAAAAAACCACGTAAAAATCATTTTTCTACACTTCGACTTAGAGCGCGGATGATTTTTGCTAACAGTCACAAAATCCAACCGTTAACCGTTTCCCCTGGTTGAAATTTAAGATTTTTTTCAATAAAAGTTATATATTTATCATCTACTATCAATATACTAATGATTTATGATGTCAGAACAAAATTTTAATAATGTTGAAATTTCTCTAAAAAAATCTTCAAGATATTTTGCAGTTTATCTGGTCTACCGTATTAATACAACATATTAATATTGGTCTAACAGTTAACGCTCAAGCCTCTTACGGACGGTTCGCCTTCTTACATGCTTCCTGTAGGCATCACCCCCCGGATAGCCGGTAAAAAGTACCTTTTCCTGGTGACAGGTGCACCAGCTTGTTTTTCAGTATTATTTGTCCGGATTGGACCTGATGCCATTTTATTCCTGGTCTGTTGCCGTTTTCCTTTTTGGCTTCACTGAGCTAATATAACAAGACAACATTCTCATCTTTTGAGGACTGTGTTTGGTTGTATTACCGACTTTTTACGAGCTATCGTTGGGGGCATTACATTTGGAGTCCACATCACTAGGGTGATTTCTTTCTGCTTTGCCACACAGGCAACAGAGTGAATTTTCACTGACCTGTCTCACACGGGGACGTCAGACGAAAACAAATACTCCAACACAGCTCCCTCATAACTCTTTCACAAAACGAATAATTTGATTGGTCTCAAGCAGGTGTCTCGTACCCTCTAGCCCAATCAGTATCTGTGTGCTCACAAGGAGACATCAGATACAAACTCTCTGTCGTTCTTGCTGTTCTCACACAGAGACCAAGAAGAAGGAGGTGGACAGAAGATTGAAGGAACACACACAAAACACAAACAAGCATAGGGACAGGAGCACAACACTCTACCCTTCTAGTTTGTGCATTTATCTGCATTATCTCACACATACGTCAGAGTATTTTTTCTAAAGGTAGGTCTGAGAACCTATCCGACCGACTGTCGACTTCTCAAGGAGAGCTTTTCTAGCTTCTCTATTACTATCTGTGTGTAGGTCCTAGTGCCTCATACTAGATATAATATAGAAAAGAAGGAGGAGAAAGTAATCTGAGTAAGGAGAACAAGAAATCGAAGAAAGTCAAAGACTATTTTTCTCAAACAAAAACAAACATACAAACAGTGTTTCATAGAGGACAGGGAATCTTATCCTACCCTCTCTATTAGTTTCTCTCTTCACTATTCAATCGACTGAAGGAGGAACAGAACACAAACGAACAAAAACCAAACATAGGAGCTGACACTGTCCTCCTATTGATCACTACTACGACATCGTGTCGACAGAGACCGCCGAAGTGAGTGAATTCTCGGAGGCAGATCAAAGAAGAGAAGAAGAAGAAGCAGGAGGAGGAGGAGGAGGAGGAAGAGGATTGAATGAAGGAGGAGGAGGAGGATTGAATGAAGGAGGAGGAGGAGGATTGAACGAAGGATCACGGTCAGAGTGAGTGACCAAGGGGTGAGTAGTCACGGTCAGAGTGAGGGACGAAGCGGTGAGTAGTCACGGTCAGAGTGAGTGACCAAGGGGTGAATAGTCACAGTGAGAGCGGCAGGAAGCGCTGTGGGAGAGGCAGCCTTCAGCTAGGGCATTCCGACCGAAGCGAATAATGGCCTGGTGGACGCAGGCCCGAGCGAGCGGCGCCCCTGGCGCGCGCCCCCATCTTCCGGCCACGCGCCTGGTGGGCGCCCCCCCCCGTCTCCCGGGCGCGCGCCGCGTGCCGACTGTCCACTGCGCCCGGTGGGCGCGCACGCACCCCCCCGTCTCCCGGGCGCGCGCCGCGTGCCGACAGCCCGCCGCGCCCGGTGGCGCGCGCCCTAGCCAGGCGGCGCTGGCCGGGGACGGGCGCGGGCCAAGCGCCCTAGCCAGGCACTGTCCGCCCGGGGCGCGTGCGTGCCGTCGCCGCGCCGGGGGGGGGGCGCTCTCCTCTCCTCGTGCTGCACGCCCTGGTGTGTGTCGGCCGGCCCCAGCCAGGGGGCACGCGCTACCCCCCCCCCCCCGCCCTCCCCGCGGGCGGTGGTTTCGTGCCCCCTGGCTGGGGGCCACTTATTTCCGTCCACCCCTTTCGCGGTTGTGTAGCCAGTCACTGTAAAAACCGAGTAAAACAGCACGTAAGTAAAACAGCACGTTTCCGAAGGCAGCCTGTGCGCGGCCGGACGTTTTGGCGCCCCCCCCGGGCCTGGTGCCGGCCGGACAGAACACTCTAACTAACTCGAGAACACAGTAGCACCAGGTCTTTATTCACCACGTGGTGGCTCTTGGCACCAAAAAGCGCTACGCGCGGGGGTCCAGCCCCCAGGCCGGGCCAGCTATCGTCAGCCCACACACGCAACCCTGCGGCCGCTTGCCGGTACAGGTACGGACCCCCGCGCGTACAATGCCAGGCCTTCCGCCCCCAAGACCTCGACCAGCGTCCTTGGCTGGCGCTCGGCCTGGGCGTGGAACCCCTGCTTGGCTTTGGCTGGGGTTGGCCGCGGGGGTGGCAGGGCGGGGGCCGGCGGGGCGCTGGCGGAATACCAGTCCCCCGACTGTGGCCGCCCCAGGCCAGCTCTGCGTTCTGCCTCTAGTGCTGCGTAGACGAAGGTCCCCGGTGTGCCGGCGGGCGGCGCTCCCCTTAGCAGCCCCCTCCCCCCGGCCCCTCCTCCCCCGGCCACCTCCTGTCCGCTACCAGTACCCACTCGTCTTCTAGGTCAAGGCCCCCCGCCCGGTGCAGGCGGACTGGGTAGGTAGTCAAATCTTGCGCTAGGACTGCGGCCACTGTGTCCAGGCTAGCCGGTAGGCTAGGCCTAGAGGTCTTCCCGTCGCTAGTCTCGCCTTGGATCTCCAGCAACAGACAAAAGGGCGGGCTGGAGCCACGGAGGAAGGTGCGCAGGTTGTGCAGAACTTGCGATGGCTCCTGGTTCCAGGTTAGGTGCGACGTGCTACCAAAGTCAGTGACCAGCAGCTGGGGCTGGAGTCTGGCCAGGTCGCGCCAGCTCTCCTCTTGTGCCCAGTCGTAGCCCGCCTGGCTACTGGCGCTCCAAGCAGCCCAGGGTAGACCAAAGATGAGCCCCCCCCCCCCCCGAGCTATCCTGTCTGTGTCGCGTGTACGGTTGGAGCCCAGCCAGGCCGCCCGCGGCCCGGCGGCAACGGCCGCCTCGAGCCGGTACAGCAGTGCTTGGGCCCTCACCTCGGCTCCCCAAGCACGTGCGGACTGTGTCGGCCCCCGTTGTCCGACCGCTCCGTCCCGCTGCAAGGAATAGACGACGACGCGCGCTGGGGCGTCCTCCCCGAAGCACGCCAGGAAGAGGCAACGCCAGGCGGCCTCGCGCAGCAGGAGCGCGGCCCCCCAGGCTACGCACTCGCTGGCGGCGCCACCTTCCCCTGCTCACAGGCGCAGAAGGAGGGGCCAGGCGCTACGAAAGGCGGGCTCGCGGACGCGCGGCAGCAACAACGAGCCCCACTTCGGCCCCTCCTGCTTCGCCTCCCTGGGTACCGGCTCACGGGGCCGAGGCTCTGGGAGGATATTCGCGGGTGGCCGCCGTGGCGGGAGCAAGGGGGGGGGACGGCCCGGGGGCGGAGCAGGGCGTGCCCCTCCGCCCGCTCCTCTTGCTGCTGCAGCCCCTTCGGCCCCGTCCCCCCCGTCCCCCGAGCGGTGGGCGGTCGGGCGTACCTGCGCCTAGGGCCGCCGCGCGGTCAGGCCGCGGCCGGGGCCGGGGCGCCGGCGGGGGCGGGGGCGGGGGCCGTGAGCCGGTCGAAGTACCGGCGGCTGGCCGGGTCGTACAGGTCCGGCCAGAGGTACAGGCTGGCCGGCGCACAGGTCGTGCGCCCCCCGCGGGCCTCCTCCCCCGGGGAGACGTAGCTGCGCCGCACGGCCAAAAAGGCATGGGCGCGCCGGAAGAAGTGCGGGTTTTGCTGGACGAAGGTGTCGTAGGGCAGGACCTTCTCCAGAATGCGACCCCCGCGTTGCGTCCGCAGGCAGACGTGCGGGCCGTACACCAGGATAGGGCGCTGGCCCCCGCCGGGGTCGCGGGCCAGCGCTGCCACGGAGCCTACCCACAGGGCCACCACGCGCCAGTCGAGGTCTAGTGCTTTACTGGAAGCCCGGTAAACTCGCGCCACAAGAGTGCGCTGAACCTCCGGTCGCAGCACGATGCAGCGCTCCAGGCACAGCCGCCGCGCCGCCTGCCGCCGCTCGCGCCAGAGGCAGGCCCCGCAGTACCACTGGTCGGCTAGGAGCGGCTGCTCGGTCCAGGGATGGAAACTCGTGACTTCGGCTTCGCTCGGCCGGCCGCCGCCGTGCTGTCCACAGACTGTGCACGGGGCGGGCCCGGGCCCTCCGTGTCCCGCTGGGCGCGTGGCGGCGGCCGGGTCGAAGAGGCCGCTGGTTCCGCTGGTTCCGGTGGGGGGTGGGGTCAGCATCACGGGCCGGTACTACTTACACGTGCTTTTTGGCACGGAAGGGTGTCCACGGTTCGGGAGGGGGGCCGCCCGTGGGCGGGGGGCCGTCCGGGGGCGGGCGGCCGCCCCCACCGCCCGCCTGCGGCGCCGCGGGTGGGAGCGGGAGGGGGGCGGGGGGGCGGCCCCACCGCTTCTTCTTCTTCCCCTGCCCGGGCGCGGGCGCCGCGGGCGGGGGCGGGGGGGGCCGCTCCCCCCCGTGCAGGCGCCGCCACCGCTGGAGGGTCGCGCCGATCCGCTGGTACATGCACCCACCGCCGGGCGCCACGCCCCCGCCGGCCAGGATGTCTTGCAGCAGCAGCGCGCTCAGCAGCTCGCCCGGCAGCCTCTCCGGCCCCGCTCCTAGGTGGTACAGGCGCGCGGCCTGGCCCTCCTGGTGCAGGCAACGCCGCAGCAGCCGCCGGCCGGCGTCGGCGCCCAGGTGGTGCGCCGCGAGCGAAGGCAGGAAGAGGTAGCAGAACGCACGCAAGCACAAGGTCTGGTCGAGCTCACGGCCGGGGGCCGGGGCGGGGCCCGTCACCGCGCGCCCGCCCGGGGCTGTCCCGGGGCCCGCGGCTGCCCCCGGCCCGCCATAGCAGTACAAGTGCGTTTGCCTGGCGGCCCAGGCGGCTAGCGAGGCTCCCCACTCCTCCACGGGCCGGCCCCCCCAGCCTAATTCCTCCCACAGCGGGGCCTGCTGGCGCAGAAACAAGTGCACGTGCGAGTGAGTCTGGTGCTGGCTCCCGTGCGCGGCCGCCACCGCAACCTGTACGTGCCAGTTCAGGACGGCGCGCATCACCAGCGCCAGGGGCCAACGGGCGGAATCGGAGCCCGCCAGGGGGCCGTACAGCTCGGCCGACTCGTCCAGCCAAGACGCTAACGCGGCGGCCGGCCGTGCGTCCCGTTCCCACGCCCCCCCGGGCAGCGCCCCTCCGGCGGCAGGTTCCTCCAGCAGGCTGGCGCATTGGTCCCGCAGCGAACTAGCCGCGTCGCCGTGGCGCAGGTGTGCCTGGTGGAGGGTGTGGCACAGGTGCTGTTGGCATTCGGGCAGGCCCCAGCGCAGCCGCATGAAAACCCGGCCCAGGATGCAGGGCAGCTCAGCCCCGAGAAATTCTTCCCCCTTGGCGCGGCAGAGCCAGTCGAAGTAGAAGCTGGCTAGCGTGCGCAGGAGCCCGTGGAAGCTGTGGGACCCCTGTGCCCACTGATCCCAGCCACGCCAGGCCGCTAGGGCCTCCTCGCTGGGCGCTGACGGGGGGAGGGGGGCGCCGGCCCCGGGCGGGGGCGGCTCAGGCGCCGCAGAGACCAAGGCATGCCCCGCAGCTGCCCGGGAGGAGGGCAGCGGGTTGGCGAGCACCGCCGGGGACGGACTGCCGGCGCGGGGGAGAGGGGGAGGGGACCACCCCCGGCTGGCAAGTGTGGCCGGCGCACGCCCGCAGGGCCGGCCCCGGGCGGAGCGGAAGGGAGGGGGAGGGGCCTCCTCTCTTCCCCCGCCCTCTCCGCGGCCGGCGGTCCGTCCCCGGCCGGTTGGCCGGGGTGGCCGGCCCCCGGCGGAGTGGAGGGGGAAGGAGGAGAGCAGCCGGCAGGGACAGGGGGCGGGCCGCGGGGAGGGAGAAGGGAGGGGGGGCGCGGGGAAACCCGGCCGCCGGCGCCGGTGGGGGGGGGGGGGGGCAGTCCGCCAAACAGCGCAGAAAACCTGCCTCCCCCGCGCCGCTGCTCCCTCTCTCCCACCCCTGGCTGGCCTGCCATGCAGCACTATCCGGCCGTCCTGAGTAGTTTTGGCACCCCACCCCTCTCCGCCGACAGTGAGCAGGGAGGGGCGGACCCAGGAGGGGCGGACCACGCCCCCCCGGGCTGGGGCGAGGGGGGCGAAGGCCCCCGGAGGCTCCGGCGTACGAACGGGTGTGTCTGTACGAGGACATCCGCCAGGCCGAGCTGGAGGACGAGCAACAGCACCCCGAGGCCGAGCGTGGGTACTGTTTTGCGTGCCTCTTTATGCCGCACGGACATAGCGAGAACAAGGACTTCCAGCAGCTGCAGGCCAAGCTGGACGAATGGGGCTTGCGCAGCCCGCTGGTGGTCTTGCGTGCGGTGCAGAGCTGGTACGTTCGGAGGTGGCTGCGGGAATGCAACATGTATTGGTTGCTCAGCAGCATCCACCAGCACATTATCCAGCACCAAGCTATGCCCAGGCGCATCTTCCTGCAGAGCGTCCAGCGCATGACACAACTGAGCCTGCACCACCTGGCGGACACGGAGTTGTTGCGCAGGAATCTGCAAACGAACCAGGTAGAGGTCAGCGACACGGGCCTCTGCAAGCTGCAGCGCTTGCTCAACGTCAGCATCAAACTACAAAACCTCATGGAGGAATGAATAAAGACCCCTCCCGCCGCCGCGCCCGACCGCTCGTGACCCGGCGACCCGGCGTGGCCGCGGTGGGCGTGGCCGTGGTGCCGGGCGCGGGCGGGGGCGCAGAGCCGCGCGGCGCCCGTCCGCCATCGCCACCCCCCCCCTCCTGCCCGTGCGCCCGGCCGGCCGGGCGGCGCCGTGGGCGGCCCGGCATGGCCGCGGTGCCAGGCGGGGGGGGGGGGGGGCGTAGAGCCGCGCAACCCCCGTCCGCCGTCGCGCCCCCCCCCCCGCCCGCGCCCGCGGGCCCGTGCGCCCGCGCCCGTGCGCCCACGGCGCCGCCCAGCCGGTTGGCCCCGTCCCCTGCCTCCTCACAACATTCTAGCCACCGGATGTACAAGGCGTACTCCAAGCCAGTGGCCTACGGCCACAGCGGCAGCGACGACAGCGAGAGCGACAGCGAGAGCCTATCTTCACAATCGCAGCCACCCCTGCCCACCCCCAGGGATCGCGAGAAGAAGGTCAAGCACAAGAGCGAGGTACGCAAGAAGGGGCCCCAGCACGAGGCCGGTGACGAGCGGGAGGAGGAGGACGACGATGACGAGGAGGGCGAGGAAGACGACGAAGACTCGGACAGCGATCACCACGTGGCTGACTACCAGGACGGCGACGAAGACGAGGAGGACGGGCAGGCGTCCGAGCCCCGGGAGGCTGAACGGCGGGCCAAGAGCGAACGGGCCGCGGAGAAGCTCGAGCAGAAGCAGCACAAGAAACGTCGCCGGGACAAGGAGCCGGCGGCGGACAAGCCCCCGGCCAAGAAGAAGACCAAGGTCCGCGCCGAGCCGGAGAAGAAGCGCGAGCGCATGGCGGGGAGCCCGCCCCGGGCCAAGCCCAGCAAGCCCAGCAAGCCCAGCAAGGCCGGCCGGGCCGCGGATAGCCAGCCCGCCGCCCCGCCGAGCCCGCCGAGCGCCAAGTGTGCCAAGTGGGCCTGGGCCGTGGGGGCGCTGCGGGAGAAGCTGGCGGCCGGCGGCAAGATCCCGGCCCACGAGACCGGTGCGCTGTCGGCGCTGCTGAGCCTGGAGCCTGTTCCCCCCCGACCGGCGACCTGGCGGCCAGGCAGGAGGCGCTGGAAGCGGGGCTGCGGGGTGTGCGTTACGACGCACAGGTGCCGCCCGCGTTGCTGCCGTACAAGAGCCGGACGCTGTGGTGTGACAGCAGCTTGCCCGGGCGGCAGTCCCGCCGGAACTGGCCGCTGGGCAAGCAGGCGGTAGTGGATACCAAGCCCCCCGCCAAGCTGGTGACGGAGGTCGCCGCCTCGGGCCTCGAGGGCAGCGTAGCGCGGGTGGAATCCTCGGGGCGGCTGATGCGGGGGCTGTGTGTGCCATCCGCCAAGGAGTCCCCCTGGGTCGGGCCCGCGTACCTCTTGGAGCACGACGCGGACGTCAGGCGGCAGGACTTTGCGGGGCTCCGGCTCGACGACGTGGGCCACTTCGTGGTGCTCCCCTGGGCGGCGCCGGACAAGAAGAACCAGGAGAAAGTGTTTGTGCGCACCGCGAACGAAGTGCACTGCGCGGCTACGCTCTGCGTGCAGGGCGAGGAAAAGGAGGGTGCCTTTGTGTTGCACAGCGGGGTGACGGCGTTCCTGGCGCTCGGCTTCGCGCACGCGCTCCAGCCGTGGCTGCCCGAGATCGAGGCCCTGGGCAACCGGCGTTACGGCAAGAAGGGGCGGATCTGCGGCTTCTGGATGCCCACCGTCGTCCTGGACGTGGCGCGTGCGTACGCTAAGAATGCCAACTGGCTGCCACCGGGCGTGAGCGCCGAGGCGGAGGGCAAGGGCGGCAGAGCCCGGGGCCGCCGAGGAGGGCCGCCGCGGCGCGGGGGCGTCCGGGGCGAGCGCGCAGCTGCCGTTCAAGGGCCTCACCGATGGCTGCCGCAAGCTCCTGGCCCAAGAGGCACAGCTCACCGAAGTGGTCCGCAAGCAAGTATGCAAACAGCTGCGTGTGCTGGAACGCATGGCCAAGCTGCAGGAAGAGAAGCTGGCGCTGCTGGAGCAGTTGAGCCTAGCCGAACGCACGGCCGCCACCGGCGGCGCACAGCCGGCCCCGGCTGCCGCCGCCCCGGCCCCGGCCCTGGCCCCGGCCGAAGCCCAGCCCGTCGCCGACGGCGCCCCGGCCTCCCCCGGGGAGGAGGAAGCGCACAGCCCCGCGGCCGTGTAGCCGACGGCTGGGCAGGACCTAGGTGAGGACACGGCTAGGCAGGGAAAGGGAGAGGTGCGGGAGAGGGCAAGGCCGCCGTGACAGGAGGGGGCTCAGCTCCTTCCCAGGGGGGGCGGGCAGAGAGAGAGGGGGGGGGAGGGGAAAGGGGGAGGGGGGCCCCGAAAAAAAAAGCGTCGTGACACCCGAGAGCACTGACTTCGGCCGTACCAGCGCCGCACAGCTCCGGCCCGTTGGCCTCGGCGCCGCACAGCTCCGGCCTGTTGGCCCCGGCGCCCGGCATGAGTCTGCCCCCCCCGGCGCCCGGCCGGACGCCGGGGCTCGCGCCCGTCACCGTAGCCTGGACGCTAGGCAGGTCCAGGGGCCGCTTGCAGGCCGCCCTGCTACCGCCCGTGGGTTCTGCGCCAGCCCAGTCGTGTTGGTACCTGTGTCCTACTACGCCGGCCTTGACGGACTGCGTCCGCCGGGCCCTGGGCGCGGCCGCGGGCACGGCCGCGGGCAAGGCCGTGGGCACGGCCGGCCTCGCACGTTGTTTGGCCCTATCGGCCAACTTTGAGCTGCTCGGGGGCCAAGAGCGGCTGTCGTGTCTGGGCCTCCTCGACGGCGTGTCCGGCGAGGCGTTACTGTACCTGCGGGGCTCGACCGGCCGGCCGGCGCCGCCCTTGGCCCGGTGGTGCCTACGGGCCGACCACCCCACCCGGATCGGGGAGAGCTGGGTGTCCGGTACCGGCTACGTGCAGCGCGGCGGCTGGTGGCTGCTGAGCTGCGCGGCCGCCGACCAGAGCTTGTTTGGCCTGGGCTACCCGGTCGAACAGGGGGGGCGGTCCGCGGGCTTGGTCGTAGCCCGCGGGGCGGACCACTACTACTGCCTAGGCTGGGCCCAGGTGCTGGCGTGCCGGCAACAGCTGCTGCATCACTGGCGGGCCGCGCCCGGGCTGCCGCCGGAGCTGCCCGGCGAACGCCCGGCCGTGACCCGAGTCAAGAGCGGGGCGCCCTAGCTGCAGGCCCTCCTGGACGAGCAGGGCGCGCCGAGCCCAGCAGACGCCGACCACCAGCGCGTCTGGTGGCAGTGCGTGCCGCCGCGCGCCACGGTCAGCGTAACCCTGCCGGCGGGCTCCGTGCACTCAGTCACGGCGCCCAAGCCGGGCGAGCACACCACGTGGCCCGAGCCCACGGCGCGGGGCCAACCCCCCCCGGCCCCGACCTATACGGTGTGCCTGCCCCGCGCGGCCCGGCACTGGCGCTTACTGACTAATCAACGCGTGGCCTTGTGGCACCTGCTCTGCCAGTACCGGGGAACCGGGCCACCCCCCGAGTGTTGCACCGGCGAGCTCACGCCGGAGGGGCCCCGCCACCAGGCCCTGTGCCCCTGGGGCCGGCACCGGACGCCGGGGCCGGCCGTCTCCTTCACTTGCCACCCCGGCGGCCGGCCGGGGGTACCCGACGCGTGCCGTGCGCTAGCCACCGGCGTGCTGCACGGCCGTGTCCGAGCAGTCGACGGGCACACAGAGGAGGCACTGATCTGGGGGGCCCTGGCCCGGGGCGCCGGCCGCCCGCCGGCCTCGCTGCGCCTCGAGCTCGAGGGGCTCGCCGCGCCTTACTCGCACCTCGTGACTCTGGTGCTAGACCTGACGGATCCCTGCTCCCCCGGGGGCGGTCCGCTAAGCCGGCCAGCAGCGCCGACGCAGCTCAGGCAGAGATAAGCGGGCTGGCTTTTTTAATGTACAGCCAAAACAGGAGTTTGCAGCGGTGGCAGCCCACACGGCAGCCACCTGCAGGGACGGAAGGAGCCAGGGGACCTCCGCCGGCCTAGGGGTCGGCCGGCTCCTGCAGTCGCACCGACAGCAGCTTCGTGGGGTCTTGCAGTCGCTGTTCCCACAGCAGGTGGCCTTCGACCCACACCCGGGACATGTCCAGCATATGCACGTGCCGTCGCCGCGCGGCCGACCAGAAGGTGCGGGTGCAGCAGAAGCTCTTGTCCTGCAGGGCCTGGATGCAAGCCGCGCGCAGGTGGGTGCTAGAGCCGAGGCGCAGCCGCGGGTCCGCTAGGTAACGCCAGGATAGCGCCAAGTCCACCAGGCCTTCCTGCGGCACACAAGTCGCGGCCAAGATAGGGTTCTCCGTCTCGGGCCGGTACACCAAGGACAGCGGGGCCAAGGGCGGCGGGGCCCAGGACGAGTCCCCCATGCCGAAAGCTTCTGCGGGGTCTGGCAGCTGCCCCGCCGGCCCCCGCGCGGCACCCTCTCCCCCACGCACGTCCTCCTCACACACTTCGCTCCCTACCTCCTGGCCGCCCCTCTCGCTCCCCTCCCCTCCCCGCTTCGCCCGCCCCTCCTCGGCCCACCCCTCCACCCTCCCTCCTTCTTCCTCTTCCACCGGCGCTCCGTGCCGGCTCGTGCTGCCGCTGCACACAGAAAAGCAGAGCGCTCTGCCACTGCCACCACTCCCCCCCCCCCCCCCCGGTCCGCATGAGCTGTGGACTTTGTTTCAAGGAGGGCAAGAAATTGCTTTTGTGCACGGAGTGTCCCGCAGGAGGTTACTGTCCGGACTGCCTCGAGCAGCACAAACTACTGAGTTGTCCAGGGACGCGGAAGCAGCGGCAGGCCGAGGCAGCGAGCCGGGAGCCCGGGGCGGCGGGCCTCGTCCATTTGCTGCAGAGCTGCCGGATCAGCGAGGATCCCGAAGAAGACGGCACTTTTGTCTGCGAAGCGTGCCGCGCAGCACAGCAACAGGAGCGCTGACCCAGCAAGGCCGGACGGGCTGCGCCGAGAGCGATGGACGGGGTCTGCCCCTGGCCCCCTTCTCCCAGCAGAGAGAAAAAGCAAGCCACACTATTAAAGAAACCTTCATACCGACGACGTGTCTGTGCCCGGCGGCTGGACGCGCTCGCGCGCGGGCCGAGAGCGGCCGAAGAAGAACGCCGGCCGTAGCTAGCCGGGGGAGGAAAAGGGCCTGGAGGGGGGGGGGGGGCTAGGACAGGGCCGGGCACGCGGGCAGCCAGTACCACCACTGGCCCCAGTGCCGGCGGTTGGTGCGCCTGACGGCGGCGTCCGCGGGGGAACCTGCTTGTCCCCACCAGTGGAGGTCCGCGCTCACGGCCCAGCCATCCAGGTCGAAGGCCCGGTAGCTGCCCCGGCGCTCCTCGGCGGCCTCGGGGTGCTGGTAAGCGCCGGCCCGCCTCCAGAGCACCGGCGGGATGGTAGGGATCCAGTCGCTGCCGCGGTAGAGGCGCAGCCAGCGCCACCGCCGGCCGGCCCGGCGGAACTCGGACAGCAGCAGGCTGTTGCCAGCCCGGTCACCAATCTTGGGCGCGCCGAACGTGACGCAGGTGAGGGCCGGGCCGGGGTCCCAGCCCAGCGTGTTGGCCAGGCCCACGACTAGGAGCGGCGCCATGGCCCCCCCCAGCGACATGCCCGCCACGTACAGCTCGTCGGGCGGGTGCTGTCGCAGGAGCTCCTGCAGCCGCCAGAAACAGGGGGGTGTGGCCGCGCGGAAGAACCCCCGGTGCAGCTTGAGGCTGGGCTCCAGTGGGTTCTCTTGGTAAAACCTCTGGGCCGCCGTGATCAAGCCGTCCCGCAGGGTCCGGGGGGCCGGGCTTTCCGCCTGCCCCGGGCTGCCCCGGGCCAGGCCGCGCTCCGCATGGAGGTCCAAATCCAGCCGATGATTAGGCGCGGTCCACGTCCCGCGGACCGCGATAAAGAATTTGCGCCGCGCGTCCGACCAGCCGACGACGCACCCGGTCTGGGTCCGGGCACAGATCACCGCTTCCACGCACAGGTCCGCGCCGCCGGTCGTCGCGGCCGGCGGCGCGGCCCGGCACTCGACCTGCCGCCGGTCGTACCAGAAGGCCAGCGCACATTGCCCGTGCCGGCCCAGCCGCCGGGTGTGGGCTCGCAGTACGCGGCGTGCTTGGGCCGGCAGGAGCGGCGCCCCCTCGCCCGCCAGCCAGTCCCACAGCTGCAGGTCACTGGCGCGCAGCAGTCGTTGCACACAGGCCGAGGGATAGCACGACACGGACGCCAACACGGCGTTCGCCACCCAGAACGCGAGAGGGGGGTCAGCTGCCGCCCGCGAGGTCATACTCGAACGGGGCACGCGCCGCTGGGCAGGCGTGCGGGTCGGGAGAAGAGAGACACTCAGTTCCCGCCCTTCGCGTGGTTTACCAGAGTACCCGGCCGGGAGACGGCCCGGCAGGCGGACGAAATCTTCCCCCCCCCCCCTGGCCCTCCCTAGGCAGGTCGTGTTTTCTCCCTCCTTCTTCCCATCCAAGCCCCCTTCCCTTTTGCCCGCGTCTGTGTCGGTCTTCCCTCCCTCTTTTGTTGCTCCCGTAGCCTTCAGCCGGGAGGAGGCGCCGGAGGAGGGATCGCTCCCCCCCTCCCCCAGGCAGGCAGAGAGGTTCCTAGGCCGCGCAGCTGCCGGGCGTGGCGAGAGCACACAAGAACCAACAGGAACCAAAAGGCCTGCAGCTTTCCAGCGACCTCTCTGTGTATTAAAGCAGTGCCAATGGGTCGTGTAGCCCCCGGGGGCCAGCGCCCGTTCTCTTCAGCTTGCCCCGGCCGGCCCCGGCAGTGCTAGTTCTTGACACGGGGGGGGGGGGTGGCTTCCTTTGCTTTTAATCACTCGGGCGGCACAACACCGGCGGCGGGCTCGGGGCGGGGCTCCGGCAGCCGCACGGCCCAGGTCTTCTTGTGCCACCAGAACCAGCCGGCCGGCAGTGTCTGGGCCAGGTCCGCGGGCCTGACCAGGGCCTCGACCACCAGGCCGGCGCCGGGCTGTTGGGCCAGCAGGTCGCGGACGTAAGCCTTCTGGGGACCTCCAGGTCGCGGGCCGGCCAGAACGCGCAGGCCAGGCCGTCCTGGCCGGGCCCTGGCCGCCGCGTACACCACGCCGCGCGCGCCGGGGGGCCGCAGGTTGCGCAGGGCCTCGGCTAGGCCCCCCGGACCGGTGGCGCGCTCCACCAAGAGGCCGGCCAGGGCCCGCTCGGCGGTGCCCACGCCGCACACGCCGGCGTGGTGCTCGGCATCGGCCGAGCGGCACTGCCGGCCACAGTACCAGGTGGCGTCACACCGGTGGCAGCGGGCGCGGCCGGCCGGCTGGTCCGCCGCCCACCACGCCTGGCAGGCGGCGCGCCCGCAGAGCTGCCACAGGACTTCGCGGGGTGGGCGCGAGCGCGGGACAATCACGACGCGTCGTTTCCGCCCGGCCCGCTCCGCGAGGGCGGCGCGGGCCCGGCGCTTGCGCTTGCGGGTCATAAGTCGTCGGGTGTTTGGGGCCAAAGCTACGGCGGGAGCACTCCGAAGGTCTGCGCGGTCGCCGCTCGGCGGTCGGCCGAAAGCTGTCTTTTGTGCGGGCAGGAGGAGGCCGGGGAGCAGGCAGGCGGCCGGGGGGCGCGTCCCCCCCCCCTTCGGTCCCGCGGCGCGGACACCCGCTGCCCCGACAGGGGGGTAAGGAGGCGCGCGCCCGCCTCCCGCTCCGCTCGCCCCCCCCCCCCCCCCCCCCCCGCGGGCGCCCACCACGGGGCACTCACGCCCGCCGGACGCCCCCACGGCCCCCCTCTCCCCTCCTACACACACTCGAGCCCGGCGGTACTCCCCCCCCCCCCCAGCAAGACCCCCCTTTCTCCCCACGCGACACAGAGGCACGGAGAAGAAAAGGGAAGAAGGGGAGGGACAGGCCGCGCCCCTCACACCCCCCCCCCCCCCCGCGCTTCCATTCTGGGGCGGTAGCCGATCACGGCGTAAAAAGACTTCCCCCCCCCCCCCCCCGATGCTCGCTTGCCCCGCGGCGGTACTGGCGCTGCTGCTGCTGCTGCTAGGCCCGGCGCGGGCCCAGGACGGCCGGCTGCCTGTGCCCCCCAACAGCGCCAGCCAGCGGCAGTCAGTGTGCGACACTACTTACTTTGACGTGGCGGCGCCGGGCGCCCCCGAGCCCCTCTGCCGGACCTGCACGGGCCTCGACGGCCGGCCCAGCCCGTACTGCGGCCGGCGCGGCGTCTGTACTTGGCACGAGCCCTGGCCGCAACCCGCCTGCCGCTGCTACAGCGGCTACCTAGGCCCCGGCTGCGAGGTGGCGGCCGTGACCAAGTACTCCTGCGGCCTGCGCGAGTTCACGTGCTCGCTGGGCCCCGACTGGGCCCGGGCCCTGGCGGGCCTCACGCTGTCCCTGTCCGAGGAGATGTCTTGGCAGTGCACCTCGCCGCTGCAGACCACGGCGGAGGGGCTGGCCCTGCCGTACCTGCAGCTCCAGCGCGCGTACCTGTTCGACGCGGAGCGTGGCTTCCTGTACCAGACCGCCTTCTGTTTTCTAGCGCACAGCGTCTGGGAGTGGACGAGCGCCCCCTGGGCCCGGCCGGCCTCGGCCAGCGCGCTGCCGTACCGGCCCGGCCTCTGGGTCGCGGCGGAGGCCCTGCCGGGCGAACCGCCGCCGCTGGCGCACCTGGCCCCGGTGCTGTCGCAGGAGAAGGTGTGCCCCTTTCCCCTGACGCCGGATGTGGCGCGGGGGGGGCTGGACTTGCTCGCGATCGAGGCGGCGGGGGGCAGCCGCAGTCCCGCCTGCTCGGCCGAGCCCGTGCCGCCCCTCGACACGCTCCGGCTGGCGCTGGACGAGCAAGCCGTGCGGTGCTACCCCCTGTGGCTCAACGCCGTGCTGCCCGAGGGCTACCTGCACCAGTACCGTTGCCGGCCGGCCGGCGCAGGCTTGCTGGACCTGGACTGCCTCGTCCAGGTCCCGCCCGGCACGACGAGGCTGTCGCTGGGCGCTCTCCTGGCCCAGTGTGCCTAGCCCGGCTGGGCGTGCCCGGGCGGGCCGGGGCGTGCGGATGAGGCAGAGGAGAGGGCAGCACGCAGGCTAAACCGGGAAGAAGCTGGCGGCGGCCAGGCCTCACCGACGTTTAGGAAGTCACAATAAAAACTCCCCCCAGGACCGGCGCGGCTCGGCCAGGCGCACCGCCACCCCGCCCCCCCCCCCCCCCCCCCCGCGCCCGTTTGTCTTGCGCCAGAGCTCAGGTTTACGTTAAACTGCTTTTGCTTCCCCCCTCCCCCCGCCCCGAGCTCCGGTTAGACTTGCGTCAGTCGGGGCAGCCTTGCCCCAGGGCAGCTCCAGCCCCGGCAGTCTCGCATTCAAGCCCAGCTATTGCAGCTACTGTCCCTACCACAGCCGGTCCGGGAGCACAGGTAGGTAGTCTTGCTTGTTAGGCTTGAGCAATTTATCTAACTGCGGCAAACGGCACGGCCTCATCGGTGATTGTAACCCGCAACTGGGTCCCACGACTGGCGCGGGTTGGCAGGAGCTCGCGCCCCTACTGTCGTCGGTCCCAACCAAAGTCCCGAGCATAAGTGTCGCAGATCCTGCAGTTCTTTCCACTTCCCCGACCCCGCAGGCCCGACCAAGAACTCAAGTCCTGACGTGCAGCCCTTCCTGCTGCGCTAAGCGAACCAGCCCCGCGCGCGTCAGTCCGTCGCAACGACTCAGGTCTACGTGTCGCAGCTGCGGCAGCCCAGCCAAGTGCACTAACCCCGCGTCCGTCAGGCCCGTGCAAGACCTCAAGTTTAGGTTTCGCAGCTGCGTCAGCCCAGCCAAGTGCACCAGCCCTGCGTTCGTCAGCCATTCGCAAGAGCTCAAGTTTAGGTCTTGCAGTCGCGGCAGCCTAGCCAAGTGCACCAACCCCGCGTCCGTCAGGCCCGTGCAAGACCTCAAGTTTAGGTTTCGCAGCCGCGTCAGCCCAGCCAAGTGCACCAGCCCTGCGTTCGTCAGCCATTCGCAAGAGCTCAAGTTTAGGTCTTGCAGTCGCGGCAGCGTAGCCAAGTGCATCAACCCCTCGTTTGTCAGCGAGGCACAAGAGCTCAAGTCTAGGTGTTGCAGCTGCGGCAGCCCAATCAAGTGCACTAACCCCACGTCTGTCAGGCTTTCGCAAGAGCTCAAGTCTAGGTGTTGCAACTGGTGCATGGGCGCCAGGTACGCAAGCCCCGCGCCCGCCAGGCTTTGGCAAGAGCCCAAGTTTAAGTGTCGCAGCTGGCGCATGAACGCCAAGTGCCGAAGCCCCGCGTCTGTCAGCTCACCGCAAAGGCCCAAGTCTAGGTGTTGCAGCTGGTGCAGCCCCGCCAGGTGCGCTAGCCCCGCGGCTGTCAGTCGGAGACAACCCCTCAAGTCCAGGTGTTGCAGCTGGTGCAGCCCCGCCAGGTGCACCAGCCCCTCATCGGTCAGTACCCAGCAATGGCCCAAGTTTAGGTGTTGCAGGTCGGACAACTCGGCTAAGTAGATCAGCCCCTCCCCCGTCAGCCCTAGACAATAGCTTAGATTAAGGTTTTGCAGCTGGTGCAGCCCCGCCAAGTACACCAGCCTCTGATCCGTCACCAGCCGGCATTGGACCATGGCCAGGTGTTGTAGCTGTCGCATCTTGGCCAATGACAAAAGCCCCGTCTCAGTCATTCCGATGCACTCTCCCAATTCCAAGTGTTTTAACTGTCGCAAGCCTGCCAAGGTTGAAAGCCATTCATCCATCATCGGTCTGAGACGTCTCAAGTCCAAGTGCTGCAGGTCCGGGAGTGATTGGACTACGCTGCGCAGCAACGCCTGCACTGTAGTAAATGTGCGCCGCCCCACGTCGTCCGAGGATTTCACTACGAGCCCCTGGATACAGATGCTAGGCCAGAGCGCACGAACCTCGGCTAGGGGGTCCTGCGCCTCTCCTAGCATCAGTTCCAGCTGGGGCACCCGAGGCCGGGCCCGTGCACCCCAGGCCTGTCCCCAGACCCGCACCAGGGGCCGGAGCTGCGGCCGGGCCACCAGGTCCAGCTCTCGGTCGCCGGCGCCGGCCGCCCGCCAGGCTGCGGGCGTCCGCAGCAACAGGTCGTACTCCGGTGAGACACACGCCAGCGCCGCCAAGTCGGTCCAGCCCAGCCAGCGCAGGAGCTGCGGGTTGGGGGTTAGCCCCGGAACGAGGCCGGAGTCCACCATCCAGGGCGCGTGAGGGAGGAAGCGGGGCCGCGAGTGTGTCGCGTGGCAACTTTGGGTACCTAGGGCTGCCACCGACGCCTGCTGCGGTTGGGCGGGACGCCCCAGGGGGGGGGAGGAAGGTGTGTGTGTAAGGGAGGGGAGAGAGAGAGACGAGTGTCTACGCTGGCGGCGGCGACGGCGCCCGGCACCACGCCCCGGCACCGGGGGGAAGCAGGGCTGGGCACGCGTGGTTTACTTTCGGGGACGTACTATAACCGCTGCCGGGCGTCCCAACCGGACGCCCCAACCGCCCCCGCGGGCGTCCCCGCCGGAGGCTGCGATTCTCCCCCCCCCCCCCCCCCCGGCCGGCTTGGGCGCCAGACTCGCTAGCCCGGCCCCGTTCCCCGTGGTTTGGTTCCTCTTTTTACTTAAAGCCACCCCAGTTGCCGTACTGCCAGAGTTAGCGCTCGTGCCCTGTACGAGCGCCACCCTACCGAGCGCACACCGCCCCCGCCTTCCAGCCCGGGTATGGCGGTGTGTTGTCTTACCACATCCGGTCCGGGGAGAGCAGGTAGAGGTCGTCGTCGTCCTACTCTGCCGGCAGCAGCAATTCCTGGAGCTGCGGCAAACGCTCTAGCCCCGCGTTCGCCACCCCTGCGCTCGAGACCATTCGGCAATGGCTCAGGTCTAAGTATCGCAGCTTTGGCAGGCGCGCCAAGTCCTTTATCCCCCAGTCCGTCAATTCTGGGCAACCGCACAAGTCCAAGTGCTGCAGGTTTTCTAGGCCGGCCAAGTACATCAACCCCGCGTCCTGCAGTCTCCGGCACGATCTCAAGTGTAGGCGTTGCAGCTCTTTCAGGCCGGTCAAGTACACAAGCCCCGTACCCGACAGGTACTGGCAGTAACTCAAGTCTAGGTGTTGCAGCTTGTGCAGGTTCTGCAAGTGCGTCAGGTCCGCATCCATTAGTACCATGCCACTGCTCAAGTCTAGGTGTTGCAGGCGGTGCAGCCTCCCCAGGTGCCTAAGCCCCTCACCCGTCAGCCCCCCGCATGAGCCCAGGTCTAGGTGTTGCAGCTGGTGCAGATTCGCCAGGTGCGCAAGCCCCGCATTTGTCAGTTGCCGGAAATCGTGCAAGTCTAGGTATTGCAGCTGGTGCAGGTTCGCCAGGTGCGCAGGCCCCGCATTTGTCAGTCGCAGGCCATAGCTCAAGTCTAGGTGTTGCAGCTTTGGTAACTTGGCTAAGTAGATCAGCCCTTCCCCCGTCAGTCCTCGGCTATGGCTCAGATCTAGGTGTCGCAGCTGGTGCAGCCCCGCCAAGTGCTGAAGCCCCGGATCCGTCATCAGGAGGCAATCGTTGAAGGCCAAGTATTGCAGCTGTCGCAGCTCTTTCAAGGACAAAAGCCCTTCATCCGTCAGCGCTCCGAAGCGTCTCAGGTCTAGGTGGCGCAGGTCCGGGAGTGCCTCGATTACGCCGCGCAACAACGCCGAGGCTTCAGCCCATGCAGACGGTGATGCACGGGGCGAGCCTTGCAGCACCAGCCCCTCAATGCGGACATGAGCACGAAGCGCAAGAACCTCTGCCAGGGGGACTGCAGCGCCTGCTTCCACCACGAGCTTAGCCCGGGGCCGGGCCCCGGCACCCCAGGCCTGTCCCCAGACCCGCACCAGGGGCCGGAGCTGCGGCCGGGCTACCAGGTCCAGCGCTAGGTCGCCAGCGCCGGCCGCCCGCCAGGCCGCGGATGTCCGCAGCAGCCGGTCACGAAAGAAGTAGGGAGAGGGGGCTAGGCACGCTTGGCTGACCCGGAGAACGAGGGAGGGGCAAGCAGCGCCGCCGGGCATCCCAACCGGGCGCCCCAACCGGCCCCCCCCGGGCGTCCCCGCCGGAGGCTGCGATTCTCCCCCCCCCCCCCCCGGCCGGCTTGGGCGCCAGACTCGCTAGCCCGGCCCCGTTTCCTGTGGTTTGGTTCCTCTTTTTACTTAAAGCCACCCCAGTTGCCGTACTGCCAGAGTTAGCGCTCGTGCAGGGCACGAGCGCACACCGCCCTCGCCTTCCAGCCCGGGTATCGCAGCTACCGCGTCTTACCATATGCCGCTCGGGAATTGCAGAACGTCGTCCTCTTCCTCCTCGTCCTCTGACGGCAGCAGCAATTCCTTGAGCTGCGGCAAACGCGCCAGCCCCGCGGCCGCCACACCGGCGCTCGAGACCCGGGGGCAATGGCGTAGGTCTAGGTGTTGCAGCCGGTCCAACCCCGCCAAGTGCGCGAGCCCCGCATCCGTCAGTTCCCGGCAGTAGCTCAAGTCAAGGTATTGCAGCCGGTGCAGGCCCGCCAAGTGCGCGAGCCCCGCACCCGTCAGTTCCCGGCAGTAGCTCAAGTCAAGGTATTGCAGCTGGTGCAGCCCCGCCAAGTGCGCCAGCCCCGCAGCCGTCAGCTCCTCCCCATGCCGCAGCACCAGCTGTCGCAGTTTGTGTAAGCCGGCCAAGTGCGCAAGCCCTGCACCCGTCATCCGGCGACACAAGCTCAGATCTAGGTGCTGCAGCTGCTGCAGCCCCGCCAAATGTCCCAGGCCCGCCTCCGTCAGCCCGGAACAAAACTTCAGATCTAGGTGTTGCAGCTGGTGCAGCTCCGCCAAATGTCTCAGACCCGCATCCTCCAGGCCCCAGCAGTAACTCAAGTTGAGGTGTTGTAGCCTGGGCAAATTGGCTAAGTGGGTCAGCCCCTCTCCCGTCAGTTGGCGGCATTGGCTCAGGTCTAGGTGTTGCAGCTGGTGCAGCGCCTCCAAGTACCGGAGCGCGGGGTCCGTCAGGTCCTCGGCATTGCTCAGGTCTAGGTGTTGCAGCTGGTGCAGCCCTGCCAAGTGTTGTAGCCCCCCGGCCGTCGCCAGCAGGCAGCGGTGCATGCCCAGGCGTCGCAGTTGTCGCAGCTCAGCCAAGGGGGCAAGCCCCGCCTCCGTCATTCTGTGGCATAGCCCCAATTCCAGGTGTTGCAGCTGGGCTAGCCGGCCCAGGGGCAAGAACCCTTCGTCCGTCGGGCCGGAGCAATCCTTCAGATCTAGGTAGCGCAGGTCCGGAAAGGCTGCGATTACGCCGTGCAACAACGCCGAGATTGCCTCGGCCGCGGACACGCGAGGCTCACCTTGCACCATGAGCCCCTCGACGTGGACTTGAGCACGGAGCGCGCGGACCTCGGCTAGGGGGTCGCCGGCGCTGCCCTTGACTACGACCCTAGCCCGGGGCCGGGCCCCGGCGCCCAGGCCTGTCCCCAGACCCGCACCAAGGGCCCGAGCTGCGGCCGGACTACCAGGTCCAGCGTGAAGTCACCGGCGCCGGCCGCCTGCCAGGCCGCGGGTGTCCGCAGCTGCCGGTCGTACTCTGGTGCCGCACAGGCCAACGCAACCAGGTCGGTCCAGCCCAGCCAGCGCAGGAGCCGCGGGGTGGGGCTGAGACCCGAGGCCAGGCCGGAGTCCTCTCTCCTTGAGGGTTGCGTGGCCATGTCAGGGGAGAAGCAGGCAGCTAGTGAGTTGGGCGGCAGCTTTGGGGTACCTGGGGCTGCCACTGACGCCTGCCGCGGCTGGGCAGGACGCCCCAGGGGGGGGGGGAAGCCAGAGTGGGTGGTAGGGAGAGGCAGGGGGGGTGCGGGGGGGGGCCAGAGCGAGTGTAAGAGAGAGGAAAGGGGGGGGGGGGGGGGAAGGGGGTGCGGGAGCCGGCGGCGGCGGCGCCCGGCACCGGGAGCAGGGCTGGC
>WBZZ01001050.1:30000-32500 GCA_019918135.1 Paulinella micropora | reverse complement strand
GGTGCTATACGGCCCCATAGGAGCAGGGGGGGGTTTTGGTCTCCACCAGTTCTCAACCCGGTACTACCTGAGGAATTTCACGGTGTTCATCAAATGCCTCCTTTCGACTGACCCATACGTTCAATATGCGGTCGACGCACATCTACGCCTAGCATGGGACTACTACTTCCCCAGGAACGGAGATCTGTGCCCTCAGCAACCCCCCCTCCGTGGTCGCCGAACTGCTTCCAGCGGCTCACGCACCCAACAGCCGCCCAGCACTCGCTTCTTGTTCCGATGGGCAGGGGATGGCGGACCACGCCCGCCACCGATTTATCCACCACTCCACCCGCCGGACATTTAGCGAATGCACTCGGTGTTCCACGGAGTCGAGGCCCCCACTGACTGCATCATCCCGGCCTTTTACCCGCGGTTTGTTAACGCTATGAATAGGGGAGCACTCAAGGACGAGGCCCCCATGCCCGAGGACATCAACAAGCAGTGCCCCAAGCTTCCTGACCCTCCAGACCAGCCTTTCCTAGGATGGCAAGGGCACCTGCACCTGATCAAGGAGGACCGCCGCGACGGACTTATGGTGCTTCACTGGATTCGAGCTTGCAGAGCACTGGGCATCGGCATAAACCCTCGCATCCCTCCCGGACATGTTAGTGACTATTCATGGCCAGAAGGGTGACAGCAGCAATCCGATGCGGAGCACAGCCTCGCCCAATTCAGGGAGGCATATGACGTTCCCCCAGCCCGTATCGAATGGGACGCTCTGGAAATCCCAGTTGTTATCTCCGTCACTAACTTTCTCACCAAGGAAACGGTCGCTCCGGGGACAGTAGACCAAGCCATCGCCCTAGTCAAGAAGAATTGGGCGTCCTACAACTTATGGAAGCTTCGACAGAGGTGTTCGGAAGACGCAAATAAACTAAAGGCTGCGCCCCGTTTTGGCCTAACATGGGGGATCCGTTCTGAAATACGCAAGCCTTTCCAGGCCATCACCAACCAGTTCCTCCAACCCAACGGCGGCCTCTCGGTGAGGGAGGTAGCCATCGTAGTAAAATGCCAGCTCGATGTCTGGCCCACCCCGGCTAGAATTAGCACTGTGATCTCCAAGGGCGCCACCTCGACCTCCTGCCCCTATGGCTGCAAGGTCACTGGAAGCATCAGCCACTATTTGCTATCCAAATCCTCCTTCCACTCGGAGGCCCTCAAGTCTCTCCTGGATCAGCGGCACTCCAAATGCAGGCAGTGGATCCGAAGCTGCTTGGAGCGTTTAGATAACGACGATGGCATAGCTCCGGATCGCAAGGTCTTCGTTATAGGGGAGGAGGGTGCTTTCCCCCGACCGAGGCAAGATAGTCCCCCCCCGTCCGTTGACGAGGTTCTCCCCGTCCCGGAGGGAGCTCCCCCCCCTTCTGATCAGGCCCCCCCTCTGCCTTCGCTCACCCCGCCGCGCAGGTAATGGTAGACATGGCGGGACCGGGGTTCTCCCACAAGATAGATCTCCTGGTCACTGCCACCCGTAGATCGAACCACGTTACGCTGGTAGACTACACTACCCGGGAGGATCAATGGCTGGTACGCGAAGATGACTCTTGTCTCCCCACGAGACAGTCGCCAGAGGAGCGGCGGGATACCTGGGACCGAGATGGCCACAGGATTTCCCCCCTTACCGACCGAAGGACCCAAACGCGTTTCGGGGAGAAGACCCGCCCAACACCTGGCCAGCTATCCCTTGGAAATCCCGACAGGCATGGGGTTATAATCCGAGGGCCATCTATGACCACCGGTACCTCCCACTCGAAGAAGCGATCCAAATGCAGTCCATTGGAGGCCGACCTATGACTACCAACCTGCTAGTTGTCGCTATGGGCGCTAGAGGCTACATCTCCCAGACCTCTTTCGACGATCTGTGCCTCCATTTTTCCAAGAACATCGCGCAACGGATCTACCAGGGCCTTACAAAGATCTGCCACGAGCACATCATCCAGTCATGGAACTTCCTTCACCACTTCCCTGCGGGAGCCCCCCCGGACCATCCCTTTCGCCCCACCCAGTAGGTGGGCTTGCTCCGTCGTCGTGCCTCTTCCCCCTTGATGTCCGGTCCAGAGGCGGGAGGAGGGCAGAGAGTCGCAAAAGGGTGTCCTCAAGGGGCCCAAGGAGTCCCACCGAAGCAGAGTCCTAGGGGAGACGCAAGTCCAACGCACCGATCCCGTAGATGTGGGAGAAGAGGGTCTCCTGTGGCCAGCTTAGCCTACCAGCAAGTCAGACGACCCACTGGCACACCAGCCCGCCTATGGAGTCTCCTTTCCTCTCACCCTGGACTCCCCATCGACTCCCACCATTCCTCGGGGCCACGGAACCAAAGGGGCCTAACCCTGGCTTTAGATTTGAATTCCTCTCCCCCCCCATCCAGCCTTCCGCTCATCTCTTTCTCCCGACCGAGCCTCCGCCCGCTCAGAGTCACTGGGAAGGTACTCCGCCCTGTCTGTGTCTCCCCTTTCAGGGATTT
>WBZZ01001050.1:17500-27500 GCA_019918135.1 Paulinella micropora | reverse complement strand
TTTTTACGATGGAAATGAAGGCCTTGGAGGAGGGAAAGGCAGAGATGGAAAGAAGCATTAAGGCAGCAGGAGAAACTCATCCTGTGATTGATGAGTTAGAGAAGACTGACAGAATACTGACCAAGATCAGACTGTTGATGGGTGCGTTACTGCATAAGGAGGCATGGAAGAGATGGATTCCTACCAAGGATCACCCTGTTCTTAAATCAACTAACGCACCACCGGTCGCCAATCAAGCAGGTGTTGACCAATATGTGGAGAAATATAATTTTCTCAGATCCGCTTCTGAATTGGTGGCCTTTATCACTCATGCTCAAAAGCTGATGATATCTGAGAAGACGAAGGCGAAAGAGAATGAGGAGTTCGAGAAGAAGATGAGACTGGAAAGAATGAAAGCAAAAGTGAGTGGTGCAAGGGCACACCCTCCGACATATTTGACCCCACCAGCTCCTGCCCCACCAGCCCCTGCACCCCCGGGCTCAACTACGGTGGTGGTCACAAACACGGAGAAGAAGGACAGATAAAATATCATAAATGCCTTCAAGGGGAAGAAAGGAGGAGTGGCAAGTCTCATGCTATATGCCAAGACGAGCTCAGACAAAGACTCTGATGCTTCGCTTTTGAGCAAGCTCAAAGAGATCAATGTCTGCATGAAGGCTTTTCCTTGTGATGAAACTCAGGAATATGAGGCTCTTGTTACTGTTTTTGACCAATCTCTAGTCTCGGAGGGATTCGATCTAACACAGTACAAGCTTTTGAGAAAGAAGGAGGAGAGGGTAAGAGAAACAATGCAACAGGCCTAGACGCTCAGTGTGAACTGGCGGTGGCCACACTCATTTCATATTTTCAATCTCATGGATACCAGCATCTCTGCACTGGTACTCTCATAGGATTTGAAATCTTTGAGACAGTGGCGATGAGTTTGAGGAGTGCTGTTGGCTTGGCGGCGACCCTTACGGAGGTAGTTTCCTCCTATGGGCTATTCTATGGCCGCAAGTCGATCATTCTTTATTTCTTCTCGGCGTTACACACAGTGCACCCGAGCAAGCTTACTCAACTCATACAACAATGCTCGACGTTTAGTACAGTGAAGTCCAAGAACTTCCTCGAGACACACGTGTTCGAAACTACGGTTCAAAGCGTTGCTCCGGCAGCACTGTTTCAAGAAGTGATGAGTGCATGCTCGCCTTTGGACTCAGTCACGGAGGCACATATGACACAGGCAGGCGGTGTACCTGTTGGCGCACAAGCCACTTACACAAACAGAGTTGCCGGTTGGAAGAGACAGAGAGAGCCAGACCTGAAGACCACATGCTGGAGGTGGTTCGCGGGCTTGCAGTGTAAGGCACAGATGGAGAACAGAGACTGCTCTTTCAATCATGATAGGCAGAACCCAACAGCAAGGGCAAATTTTCTGAGCAAGACGGAAGGCAAGGAACCGGGCCTTTTCAATATGCTTCAGATTGCCGCTGCGAACGAAGGTTGGTATGCCAATATGTGTGATGATGAGGAGTTACGAGAGGCAATCATTACCTACATGAAGAGGATGAAGGAGAAGAAGCAGGAAAGGGAGAGACAAAAGAACTTAAAGGCCTCTCAAAGGGGACGAGGAGGAGGAGCAGGAGCAGGAGGATGAGGAGGAGGAGAAGGACGAGGAGGAGGAGCATGGAGAGGAGCCCCGAGGTGGCAGGGAACCCTCAGAGAGGAAGAGGAGGAGGTCGGGAATATACCCCTTACGGAGGGAGAGCTGTTCGGGCTCCAGCCCCCCACCCACAGGAGGAGGAGGCTCATGGGCAAGCTCCAACCCGAATTTCGGTCGAGGTCAGGCCTACAACACTGCCTCGGACATCGATACGTCATCCTACCCGGACACTACTCAAGGTAATCGTTTCGAGGAGGTGGAATGACTGCAGGGGGAAGAAGAGAGGAAGGAGAAGACTGTGAAGTTTAATCCTAAAGTCACAGTGCTTTCTCATGCTGTTGTGCAGACTGGTCCAACGCTTCCTCCATGTGAGAGCAAAGATGTGGATACACAGAGACTGCAGCCCCAAGGTAGTCTCATACCCGTTCATACAGCACGGTTACCAATAATAACTGATGCAAATAGGAAGGCGAGACTTCCGATGGAGACGAGGAGGCCAATGGCAGACGTATCGCCTCGGCCAAGCAAATAACCACGAACAGACTCAATGTCTACGATCGCGGCGGGTGGCGAGCAAAAAGACAATGTGTGCACTCAAGTGCCACAAGACAATGTCACTAAGATAGTAAACGCACCAGTACCGCAGAATAATAAAAATGTTAATGAGGTGAAGCAGGAGGAGAAGAAGGAGGAGTTGAAAAGCTTAGAGACAAGACTCCAAAATTTGGAACGTAAAGTTCTTGTTCTCGCAGCCAATATACACAGGCCCGATGCTCTGTGTTATACGGAACTTTATTGTGAAACATTGAAGACAATCTTAAAAGTTGGTAATGATACGATGGCGAATATTAATATTGTCGGCCGGAAGTTTTTTAATCGATACCGGGACTGGGTGGACGGAAATATGAAAAATTCGACTGGCACTCTGAAGGGAGTGGGTAGCCGGACGGTCATCACGGGCATCATCACACTGACCTTTAAATTAAAATCCGCACGAGTATACCGCATGGACCTTTATGTCGTCCCCGGTTACCACGGATCAATATTACTGTCGTACGACAAATTGGCTACGATGGGGGCTGTGATTGATTGCGCCGCACGGCGAGTGATATATGGAGTAAAAAGAGGAGAAGAGAACGATACTGATCCCTTTAACGCTACTGACTCTTATGAGGCTTATGAGCTGAGTCTAGCGACGGATCACAAAAAGATGGCCATCGCACATGAGGCACTTGAGGTGTACGTTCACCCCCATGTCGTAAGACCGGATGAACTGTCCTGGACCGACAATTGGGAATCCCAAGTGTGCAGTCACAGTTCCGACATGCCATTGGGACAAAAAGTCTATTGATGACTTAATCGAGAAGCGAAAGGAGGAGATTATATGCTTCGCACAAAGAAGCCCGTCGTTGGCGAGATTCGCGGAAGGAGTAGGAACAGATGTCCATATTACTAACAGATACTGTTTCCATGCGAAAGTAGGAGAAGAAAAAAGGGAGGCGTTTGTACCAAGGAACGGGGCGAATCCCGGATACTCCACCAGAAACTATTAAAAGTTTTATTACTGATTTCTGGGGTGACGAGCCCACGTGGCCGCGTTCACTGTCTGAAGTGAAGAAATGCTTACGGACTTTATTCGAAAATAATAAGCCGTATACTATTATCCTGCCATATAATGAGAAGGCGATATGGGCGCAGGAAATAAGGGACCGGCTTATTGATCATCCTATTCCGGTACCCTCTCGCAAGCAACAGCTAGTGGTGGCTTGTCGTATGGGAACTCGTGAGCAGAGCAGTGCATACAAGCGGAAGCTCAGAGACCTCGACAAGTTGAAATTGATACCGCAAGCATTCACATGCTTTGATGGTTTTTACACCCGTAAAGCTCCTTTGCAATACGCGAGACTCATTGACATGCTGGTGGAGCTCGGTAAAGATGATGAGCCGGACACGGTCACGTATGAAAAGACGGGCCTAGATGATGTCTCGGAAGAGGACTTAGGCTTGGAGGAGGACAGAGAACCCCTCAAGCAGCATAAGCAGATGTCTGATGAAGATTTTCAAGAGGCGGCGCGGAAAATATTGGAAGAAGGAGTAGGCACGGAGAAGGAGAAGGAGCTTTTAAACGCCAAATTAGAGGCGAACAAGGAAATTTTTGACCCTCCACATGCAGGTGGTGTCAAGCCTGAAGATTTCACTGCGGTTATTTACAAAATACCGGGTGCGGAGCCGTCACCGGCACCACGAAGAGCGAACTTGAGTATACATGAGGCGAAGATAGCGGAGGAGCTAGCAAGACAGCTGCTCAATGAGGACTTTATTGAGAGATCAACATCTCCAATAGTCTCAGCCGAGAATAGTGCCGAAGCCAGGGGGAGAGTGTCGCCTGACAGTAAACTATGCGCGTGTTAACAAGGTGCTGGAGGAGGAGAGAAATCCTCTCCCGACATTAGAAGAAGGAAGGAGAGTACTGCGGAATGCAAAATCTATTCGGTCATTGACCTTAAGAATGGCTTCTGGCAGATACCACTGGAGGAAAAGTCCAGATGGCTGACGGCGTTTGTGGTGGGTATGGAAATATACCAATGGAAAATGCTTCCGATGGGCCTCAAGCAAGCCCCAGGACTTTTCCAGAAGGCGATGCAGAAGATGTTGAGCAGTCAGTACGATGATTTGTCTGACGGAGGCTTTATGAGAAGGCGGGGACAGAAGGCGGGAGAATATGCATTTTGCTATATCGATGACATTATCGTATACTCTAACACAATGGAGGAGCATATCGATCATTTGTCCGATATATTAAGGCACATTGGAGCTTTTGGCCTGAAGTGCAATCTGAAGAAGTGTCAACTTGCCAAGACGAGTGTGACATACTTAGGGTACGAGATCTCCCATAATCGAGTCTCGATATCCAAGGAAAAGAGGGAGGAGAATGATAGATTTTGGAGACTTTGAGAAGTGGGACGAAGAGGCTTTGCAAGCGTTTCATGCGCTCAAAGATCTTATTTACAAAGACCCGAAGGACGGAGGACTGGTGTTAACGATGTCCGACTTTACGAAACAATTCGTAGTCGATACAGACGCATCTAAGTTTGCGATTGGGGCTGTATTACAGCAAGAGGATGAGGAGAAGAAATTACGCCCAATCATGTTTATTAATAGGAAGTTGTCACAGTGTGCGGCGGAGAGAAACTATTGCACAAGGCAAAGAGAGGCGTTAGCGGTGGTGTGGGCCCTCAAGAGGCTCAGAGAGTATTTGTGGGAAGGACCTCAATTTACTGTCAGGACTGATCATTATAACCTGTTATGGTTGATGAATCATGAACAGACTGGACGGCTGGCGCGGTGGCAAGCGTTCTTGTCTTGTTTCGATTTTACAATGGTCCATCTACCGGGGAAGCGAAATGTGGTCGCTGATAGCCTCTCTAGGCTAGAGTTTAACTCAGAAGTATCGGCGTTGGTGTCCACGATGGAGATGGAAGACTTGTCCACTGACAAGGTGTATGAGGTCAGCCACATTGAGGCGATGGAGATGGCGAGTGGAGTCCGATATGACCGCACGGGTCTACGGTACAGTCCATAAGGCCCGGATCACGGGATATGTTGTGAGTTACATACCCAGGAGGACGCTGAGTGGTCCTATGAGGTATATGAGAATGCGAAGGCGAACATAAGAGAGGAAGAGGAGACGCAGGATGTTTATGCGGAGCCTCCTCAAGAGCGGAGAAGTGACCTAGACGATGACCCGGAAAGAATCGGGGTACGGCTAAAAGATTGTACTATCCATATAGCCTCGCCTACCGCATGGAGGCAACAACAGGCTCAAGATCCGGAGGTTAAGGAACTCATACAGTTATATCAGAACCCGGATGAGCTAAAGATGACGAAAGCGATCAAAGATCAGATGAAGGAGATGGGATGGAGAGATGGTCTACTGTGGTTTAAGGGCCTTCACGGTCGCTATGCGTCACAGCCGAACAAATCGACTCTTTGGGTACCGGAGAGTCTGAGACGATTTATATTTGTCGCAGCCCACAATTGCCCACTTTTGGCGCATCCGGGTCGACAACGAACTCACATGTTCGTAGCGAGACGATTCTCGTGGAAGAAGATGAAGGAGGAGATAGATCAGGCGATGGACGCATGCATCCCGTGCAAGATAAACAAAACACCGCTGAAGGCCAATTTCGGCCTGATCGGCAAATTTCCTCTTCATGCGGGGATGTTTGAGTTTATACACATTGATCATGTGGGACCTTTCCCAGAATCGAAGGAAGGTTACAAATACCTCCTTACGGCTATTGACAGAGCCACCAATTATGTGTGGATCATGCCTGTCAAAGACGTTACCGGCAAGACGACGGCCAAGGCGCTGATCGATAGGATCATCTCACAGATTGGAGTGCCAAAAAAGATATGTTCTGATCGAGGCTCGGACTTTAATAACGAGGTCATCGACAAACTATCTAAATATTACGGGATGAAATGGCAATATGTTACTGCCTATAGCCCGCGAGCAAATGGGAAAATCGAGCGGGTACACAGACCCCTCAAAGCCTCACTAAAGATGTATTGCACGAAGAAGGAGAATCAAAGAGCATGGGTCGAGGCAGCACCATCATTTGCGTTTGCAATGAACTGTCTACCCTCCACTGCGTTAGAAGGCTCGAAGAGCTCAATCTCGCCATATCAGTTAGTATATGGGCGTGAGCCTGATATCCCGACTTCGCTCCTTCACCCAAAAGACACTTGGGCGGATGCGGATGATTGTTTGGGATGAGACTTAGAGTGAAGATGGAGGCGGAACAAATAGTCAGGGCGCATAGAGGGGCGGAGCGCCGACTGACGCTGAAGGGGTGCGACAAGCGCACTTGGATCAGATCAAATTCCAGGTCGGGGATATTGTACTGTTGTATCACCCTCAGGTCCCGAAAGGAGTCAGCTCTAAGCTGTTCACTCACTGGAAAGGACCTTATCAGGTTATGGAACAGACGGGAACTCTGAACTACAAGATCAGGGGTAGAGGGAATGTGCAAATTGTGAATGTAAGAAGGCTGATTAAGTATGATCCCTTCTTATTGGAAGATGAATCCGTTGAAGAGGCGTTAAAACGGATGAAAGATGATTTCAAAGAGGTGCCGCCCATCCACAAGGAGGCTGGCATAGACCAAGAAGATGCTTATCGGGCACCGATACTGAGAAGGAGGAGAGTGAGGTGGACAGTAAGGGGAAGACTGACCGCATAAGCGCGGTGGGGACTCAGTCTAAGTCTCCGCGAGAGCATAGCGGAAAGAAGGAGAAGATCACAGAGGCGCAGCTAAGGAGAGCGCGGAATGATCTTATCAACGACCAACCGAGGAAGGCGATGAGGTCGATGAGATCAAAAGACGTCCACCAGGAGGAGGAGGGGACGGACACTGACCCAAACGCAGGCAACGTTGAGATTGTCCATGAGCGATGGATGGAAGGCGATGCGATAGCAACCATCGCATGGGTAAAAGATGCTTTCTATCTGATGAGACCAGCGGAGCAACATGTCGCTGATGACACTCTCTCAGACTTATACTTGATGCGGGTCGTGGCGGTCCCACGACAAACGCGTGTCACACGGACACTCAAAATATCATCAGCCGCAAAGATAGCACAACCGATACTCCAGTGTTGGAGAAGTATGGACCCGGTTGAGGATCCAAAGGCAAGAAGAAGAAGAAGAAGGAGATCAAGGGGGGAATACAGCACCACGTTGCTTGTATTTTTTAATAATAGTACATTTGTTCTTGACATACTGCCGAAAAAAAAAAGAGAGAGATTGAGGGGAAGGAGTTCAAAATTTACAAGAACGGCTAGAGAATCCGCTTTGACGTGCCGTATGAGGATATATTTATCGTCTTTTAGCGTCTATCCGTGGGTCCGAGTCGATGCGCTGTGTGGCATGACTCCATAGCGCACACTATTTTGCAGAAAGAAGTCAGAAGTTGTATGACGAAAGTGCTATTTCCCTCATAAAATCTGGAGGGGGTACTGTAGGCATCACCCCCGGACAGCAGGTAAAAAGTACCTTTTCCTGGTGACAGGTGCACCAGCCTGTTTTTCAGTATTATTGAAGTTTGTCCGGATCGGACCTGATGCAATTTTATTCCTGGTCTGTTGCCGTTTTCCTTTTTCGGCTTCACTGAGCTAATATAACGAGACATCATTCTCATTCTTGAGGACTGTGTTTGGTTGTATTAACGACTTTTTCTTGAGCTATCATTGGGGGCATTACAGATCTCAGAGGCAATCATGGGAGACTCCTCCTCGTCTGCACTGTCCCAATCGACACAGAACTTGTCCTTTGTGTGGCCATGCGGTCGGGCTACAGTTCCATCTATGGTTTTCGTTTTCCAATCCGTACGCCATTTCTGTTGGGCATATTCACTTTCACCAAATTCCCTGACGGGAACACGCACACGGGTCTTCAGAAGCTCAGGGTGTGCAGACATAAAGGTGGAAAAAAATCAAAAGTGACAATTTCCTGAAAAAACTTACGTGGTCCCGAAAAGCAGAGAAAAACTTGTTGGCACCTATTTTTGAGAACACTGATAATTAAGTCACTTCCCGATGAGATTTTACCTCCGTACCTTGACGTATCGATAGAGCATGTCTTGAATTATTTCAGTATTTTTACGTTGAGAAATGATGATTTTATTCAGTTTGAAAAACACTGCCGCATTTGTGGCAATGATCCACAAACGTGGCGCTCGCCGGGTTAAGGGTTACTAATTCGGTCCGGTACTGTATTCATTCCGATAGCAGAACGAAGAATTTAACAACAAAGCGAACAATTCCCGCCAGTTCACAGACCGAAGTCAAAAAGATGTACTGTTCCCAAAAACTGCCACACGTAATGCACTGATATGGGTCACCAAAAAAGGTAATGGTACCAGAACAAGTACTAAAAAGGACTGCATTAATAACTAATAATACACATAGTAACGACTAATTCTAACGATAAGTAAAGTAATATTGGACAGTACTGAGGAGAAGGGTCTAATTAAATTTGTCCAATGCTCCCCCTTAATTAGACTCCCTGCGAGTCAGTATCCAGATGCGATCAGCGATGCAAACTAGGCCTAGGCCTTGGTAGAATAAAGTAAAATTTTAAATTTGTGGGGAGAAAGAAAAGAAAAGAATTAATAAAAGAGGATACAAATATGATAACAGGATATTGTCCCCAACGATCACTAATAATAATAATAATACTAATATAATAATAATAGTGCTTCTCTGTCAATGGCTGATGCAAATCTGCACATGCGCCTCCATCGTCTCACCCGTGAGGGGAGTACGAAGAATTGACGATAGGCTCTAATGACACCCCCGCACGGGCAGTTCCAACACTTCCAGACGGACCGGTATGTTCAATGAAAATACTGGTGGCACCGACGGGAATCGAACTGGCGACAGGGCCCAGATGGTAGAACTTGACCACTGGAATAATAATAATAATAATAATAATAATAATAATAATAATAATAATAATAATAATAATAATAATAATAATAATAATAATAATAATAATAATAATAATAGTGCTTCTCTGTCAATGGCTGATGCAAATCTGCACATGCGCCTCCATCGTCTCACCCGTGAGGGGAGTACGAAGAATTGACGATAGGCTCTAATGACACCCCCGCACGGGCAGTTCCAACACTTCCAGACGGACCGGTATGTTCAATGAAAATACTGGTGGCACCGACGGGAATCGAACTGGCGACAGGGCCCAGATGGTAGAACTTGACCACTGGGCTATCACGGTGTCCAAATAATAATAATAATAATAACAATAATAGATAAGATAGATAGATAGATAGATAGATAGATAGATAGATAATAGATAGATAGTTGTTCATGTTTTTTTAGGACATTGTTAGGTTGCCCGATAGCAAGGGTGTAGGATTAGTATTAGCGTAGCTATATTGCCGAACTCCATTGGAGACGTAGGGTAGCTCACTTGCTTTTTACAATCGTAGTAGTAGTAGTAGTAGTAGTAGTAGTAGTAGTAGTAGTAATAGTAGCAGTAGCAGTAGTAGTAGTAGTAGTAGTAGTAGTAGTAGTAGTAGTAGTAGTAGAAGTAGTAGTAGTAGTAGAAGTAGTAGTAGTAGTACTAGTAGTAGTAGTAGTAGCAGCAGCAGCAGTTTTGTTCGTAATTTTAGGCAACTTTGTCATTTTTTGATTTTTTATCAATGGTTCCATAAAGACCACAAACATTTTAGCCAGATGAGCATATCAACATTAACGCTAACCACATACTTTGCACTGTGACAATAATGAAGCTCAAGGAAAGGAATTCTGTCCGAACGGTGTGCGCAAAGTTTC
>WBZZ01001050.1:5000-12500 GCA_019918135.1 Paulinella micropora | reverse complement strand
ATAGGATATGATAGAATAAGATAGAATAAGATAGAGTAAGATAGAGTAAGATGTATGGATAAGATAGATAGATAGAGATAGATAGATAGAGATAGATAGATAGAGATAGATAGATAGATAGATAGATAGATAGATAGATAGAGATAGATATTTAGGTAGATAGATAGACTTCCACAAAGAAGTTATTGCCGCCTGTTGTGTGAAGAATGTCTGACCAGTCTGGCGCAGCAGGGTGAAATGGCCATGTTTGGTCTGCGTCCCGACAGGGAGGCTGATATGCAGTACATGTCCAAGCTCTGCCACGTCATGACGCAAGCTTGCCTGCTGTCCTGCTACTCCTCTTCCTCAGCCACTTCAACAGCTCTTACTTCTTCTTCTTCTTCTTCTTCTTCTTCTTCTTCTTCTTCTTCTTCTTCTTCTTCTTCTTCTTCTTCTTCCTCCTCCTCCTCCTCCGCAGTCACGCGTTTCCCCGCGTGCTCGTAAGTGCTGCAGCTGCTGTTGGCTTGCGGCACTCCGCAGATGGCGCTCTCTGCCGCCAGCTTCCTGCTGCACCTGTGTATGCGACACCTGGCACGGCAACCACAACGACCACAACAACAACAACAACAACAACAATCTTCTATGCAGTCCGGCGATGCGCTGCAGGTGCTTTTGCATGCATGCATACATACATACATACATACATGCATGCATACATACATACATACATACATACATATACCAACAATACATGCATGCAGGTGCTAGCTGTGGCTGAGCAGTTCGCCCGTTCGGCCCGTCTGCTGTCCGCGCGACCATTACGCCTGGGCGTCCGCAGAACGCGCACGTGCTTGCTGGGCGGGCCGGGCCCGCCGCCCTCCTTTGCCATTTGCCAGGGACGGGCCGGCGCACCTAGGAAACGCAGGCAGAAAAATGGAAGGAGGGGAAGGAGAGGTTTTTGTTTGTCTTGCTACCCTATCAAGGGTTGTGTCTCGTGGGGGCGCAAGGGAGGAGGAGGAGGAGGAGGAAGGACACGGACCGGCAGGTCTGGACCAGCACAATGGGGAAATGGGCAGAGCAGGATTGGCCGTCCACGAGGTAGCTGTGTACCTAGTTTATCTATCTATCTATCTATCTATCTATCTATCTATCTATCTATCTATCTATCTATCTATCTATGTATCTATCTATGTATCTATCTACCTATCTACCTATCTACCTATCTATCTATCTATCTATCTATCTATCTATCTATCTATCTATCTGTCTACCTATCTATCTATCTATCTATCTATCTATCTATCTATCTATCTATCTATCTATCTATCTGTCTGTCTGTCTATCTATCTGTCTATCTAGTTCGCCCTGGCCTATCTATCTATCTATCTATCTATCTATCTATCTATCTATCTATCTATCTATCTATCTATCTCTCTCTCTTTCTCATCCTACCTACTATCTATCTATCTATCTATCTATCTATCTATCTATCTATCTATCTATCTATCTATCTATCTATCTATCTCTCTCTCTCATCTATCTACCTACTATCTATCTATCTATCTAGTTCCGCTCTGGCCCGCTGGCAGTTCAAGCTAGCAACCCAGCTTTGGGTGTGCACGCCGGCGGCAGGCTAGTCCTTCTTCTGTCTCCTTCCACCGACTCCTCCTCGGCACCGTCCTTGTCGTCCTTGTCGTCTTCGTCTGCTGCTGCTGATACTGATGATGGCAGTGTCCTCGCGGCCGTGCCTGAGGTCTCGCAACTGCTCTTACGAAGCCCTTTGCTAGCGCCTGACACCATTCTACGCATCGACCCGTGGAGTTTACAAGTGGTGGGCACCATCGTACTCTCCACCTCGCCCCTTCCCCAACGACTCCTGCACAACACACAACGACAAATATTACGACCACTACTACTACTACTACTACTACTACTACTACTACTACTACTACTACTACTACTACTACTACCACTACTACTACTACTACTACTACTACTACTACTACTACTACTACTACTAATACTACTACGGCCATCCTTACAGAACGCACAGAACACAGACACTTACGCCTGCACATTCCCTTTTGTGGAAACACTTAGCGTGTCAACCAACACTTACACTAACGCTTGGTCGGTTCTGCAATGTTTCATAGCAAACACTTCTATTATAGCATCCCTGCCGCTAGCTAGCACTTAAATATCGAGGTACTTTTCATTACCTGCATGTTCCTTTTGAATTCAATGCCTTTCTCGCTGCCACGGTCCACTGTAACGAAATAAAACTTTTTATTCCAAACAAGTTTCCCAGAGCACGTAGGTCTTTGCCAGGTTTCTAAGTCGTGAACAGGTAAGGACGATGACACCCCGATCAACATGCTCAACCAAGCTTCGGCATGAATATTATTAAATTGCAGTAGCAGCCTGACTAAAGATCACTGGACAGATGGTGATTTTTATCACTAGTTAGTGCGGTACTACTAGAATCAGATGCTCTTTGTTTAATTTTTAACAAACTGTGAGCAAACTTTACACTGCAGGCGCGAACTGAAATCATTGTGACTACTTATTATCAGTTGCTTATTCGTGAATCTTTATTCAGAACGGTGAACAGCAAGACCAGACTGGCACAACCAATAATTATTAAGACTACTGACTCATCACAAGTCGAAAAATCACGTTACATTTCGGAGTTCTTAGGTAAATCATAGGTAAATTGCGGCTCGATGCCACAGCCAGGTGCAATAGCGGCAGCTTCAATTATAACTGAATTACTACCCGGTACCACCATTAATAAATTATAATAATTCAAATGCTGAATCACACTACCTTATTCGCAATCACTTTCTTCACCTCAAAACTCTACAATGTTATTGTCCCTATCTGCATGCGTTCCCAATGTTCTTCAACATTCAAACTTCTAGTTTCCAGGCAGCACCTAACCAAGCCATTAGGCGCTTGCACACCAAAGTAATGCCTCCAGCGTGAACCTATCGGTATATACTTGGAGATGCATTCTACTATGTAAGTGGATCGTTCCTGAGCATCCTTGATAAACTTAATAAAATCAGAAGGAGACCACCTTCCAGAGTTATTGAGAGATTTTTGTTTCACCAGTAAGTAGGGCAGCTTCAAAGTCCAGATCGCACTGCGCAAATCCATGAGACCAACACCCTCCGAAACAATGCCAGTCCCATCATGAGCCCTATTGTCCTCATCACGTTGTGCAAACAAAGATAATGTAGTCTTTTCGAACTTAGAGGATGATGGCACATGTACTGAATTCAGGAAAGCATCCAACAAACATCGCAAAGTCCTAGAATTTACAAACTGAAATAAAATTTCAGGTTGCTGTGAAAAGTGACACCAAACTGCTTGCGTTGGTAATAACGTATCACTTGTCCGTGATGGTTTCTTGGCTGGGCGTTCCACAGCTTGCAGTAAGCTTGTCTTGCTGCGAGTCAAGTACTTACTAAACCTTGTGCCTCTGTCTGCAGGGCCACCACGCTTGATCGGCGCTTTATTCTCAGCAATAATTAGCTGTGCTTTGCTATCACGAAGATAATGTTTGCTTTGTTTTAGCTGTTGTTCCCACTTCTCACGAAAGCGTTGCAGTTGCACTTCGCCAAAATTTCCAATTTTGATAGTTTTCCCTGTTTGTTTATCGCACACGTACCTTCCATCTTGGGTTTGTACAATCTTTCTCAGCTCCTGCTTTGACAATTTACTTAGCACCTGTTGTGCCTTTGCGTCATCCTCATTCTCATTATCCTTCAATTTCCACTTTTCCTCGGGATTATTTTCTTGTTTCTGTTCTTTTTTCTTATCTTTTTTTCCTTCACTTGTTGTAGTTTCCTTTTTTCGCTTGCAGCCCATCTCCTTTTTTTGGTTGCCTTAGTAGCAACAGTAGCAGAGGTAGTAGTAGTAGTAGTAGTAGTAGTAGTAGTAGTAGTACTACTACTACTACTATAAAAAATTTTCTTTCGAAGAAGAAGAAGAAGAAGAAGAAGAAGAAGAAGAAGAAGAAGACTCTCAGAAGAAGAAGAAGAAGAAGAAGAAGAAGAAGAAGAAGAAGAAGAAGAAGAAGAAACAAAAAAAAAAGAAAAAAAAAGCGAGAATTATTACTCATATCAATACTGCTACTAATATTACTACTATTACTACTACTACTACTACTACTACTACTACTACTACTACTACTACTACTACTACTACTACTGCTACTACTGCTACTGCTACTATTTCCCGCCAACCATTAAAACGCTCCTGTAGTTCCCGAGGTCAGGTATAACACTCATCTTACTATAAAACAAATATAAAGAAAAACAAAATAAAAATAATAAAAACAATAATAGTGCTTCTCTGTCAATGGCGAATGCATTTCTGCACATGTGCCTCCATCGTCTCACCCGCGAGCTGAGTACGAAGATTTGACGATAGGCTCTACTGACACCCCCACAAGGCAGCTCCAAGCCTTCCAGACAGACCACTACTTTCAAAGAAAATATCCTTTTTGAAAATACTGGCACCGACGGGAATCGAACTGGCGACAGGTCCCAGATGGTAGACCTTAACCACTGGGCTATCGCGGTGCCACTAAAAAAAAAAAAAAATAATAATAATAATAATAATAATAATAATAATAATAATAATAATAATAATAATAGGCTTCCTCAGACTATAGCATCAGATCCAGATCCTGGACATGTGCCTCCATTGGGTCATCGGGGTCAGCCGATCCCAACGAATTGTCAGAACACCAAACAGACATAGCGGCAACAGCAACAGCAGGGGCAGATGGGGGCTGTGAAGTGCATGAAGAGCTAGATGCGAGGGTGTTAGCTGAAGAGAAGAACTCGGAGACACTACGCTGCGCTCCCGAACCCCTCTCTCTAGCCAGGACATCCACACTGCGCGGACGGCCGCGCCGCGCAACATCAACGTCACTTGGGGGAGAGGGTGGGACAGAAGCTGATGGAACCTCAGTGAGGTCAATCACCTCCTCGCCCCCATCCTCCACCCCAAGCTCCTCCCTTTTACCCTCCCTAGCAGACCAACACTCAGACACATATGATCCAAACAACACATCCAACTTTGGAGGGGGACGCAACGCTGTAACCCCTAACAACGCAGCAAGCCTAAAGTTTACTGCGGAAGCGCGACTTCCCCTGAAAAAACTTACAAAACAATCGTGATTGATCCACAGGCGACATATCATCCCAACCCTGCCGCACAGAGCCCTCCCGCTCCCGCCCAAGCAACACATCCTCCACCACAACCTCACCGCCTACGACCTCACCACCCTCCTCACTCCCTCCATCCCCCTCAGCAGCCCCCACAGCCATGCCACCGAGCCTCTGCATTCTCAGCAACAGCTGCTTACGTCTCCCCTCATGCATGGGGCAATCCCATAAGAAGTGCGCAAGGGACTCATTGACATCATCATGACAACAGAAGCAGCGAGGGGACATGCCACTGACCAACTTGCTGCGGTACAACCGAAGGCGGTTGTTGCAGCTGAGCAACCTTCTCCGAAGCAGATTATAATGCGCATCATCAAGGGCTACCCATCTTGGGAACTCCTTAGTTCCAAAGACTTGTCTTAGGATGACTCGCAGGCAATCAGTAAGATCGCTGCCTGCCTCTCGCTTGTCCCACATCAGTTGCTGCACCATCTTGACGTCCTGCTGAAGGGCCCACTTGTAACACCAACCCTCGAGGTCCTTCTCTGAGCTATTTAGGAGCTCCTGAAGCCCTTGTTGTAGATCCATTGAGTCCCTGATAGCGCCTTCGGCCTCCGCAGTCCAGTCGGATTTGACTTGAGATGCGATGACAGGAAATCGCTTCTCCGGTAGAACACGCAGCCGTCCATAGAACTTCAGTTGCGCCGCCCGCCGCAAACGCTCCGCACTCAAAGAGCGCGCCAGAAAGAGTGTAATCCACTTGCTTGTCTTAGGGCTGATGCCGAGAATCATCCTCATGGGGCGCAGCATTGCTGCCTCCAGCTTGGTGAGCTGCGATACGGGGGCACGCCAGACATCGAACGCGTACTTCAGCTTGGCCCCCACAAGTTCATTCCAGCACATGAGACGATACCTAGCTTGTATCTCACCTGCACACCACAAAGAGTACCAACCTGCGGTGGCGACTTCAGTGACACGCGTAGCCCGCAGGGCCTGCTCCTTCCACTTCAGGTCGTCGGTGATAACCACTCCCAGGTACTTGTACTGACTGGTGACACAAAGCTTCTGGCCGCGAAACCACACCACGGGCTCACCTCGCTCCCTGATACTTGGTCGTTTCGCCTTGCTCGACGTGTAAATGGGCATGATTTCCGTCTTGCCGGGCTTCAAGTTGACTTCCAGCCGGTAATCTTCCGCGAACTTGGCCACAACATTGACCATCTTCTGGAGCTCGGTGCGACTGTGAGCGATGAGGGCCACGTCGTCCGCGTATAGAAGTGCCTTGATGTCGTTCAACCGCTTCACATCCGTGATCTTGAGGGCACTCGCCAGCCGATCACACAGCTCATCCATAAAGACGTTGAAGAGTGTGGGAGAGAGAGGGGACCCCTGTTGGACGCCTACACGCTCCAGTACTTCGGGGGTGAGTGCTCCATCAACTAGCACTTGCGACGAAGTCTGCTCGTAGCACCTGCGTAGCGTGCGCCAGAACTTGCCCCTTACACCCAGCTTCCAGAGCCTCTCAAATAGGCCATCTCTCCAAACAGACGGGAAAGCCTTGCGTAGATCGACGAACAGGACATACGACTCCCGCTTCTGCTGCTGACGCCCCTTCAACCTCTGCCAAAGGGTAAAGACCTGATCCGTAGTGCGACGCCCCGGGCGGAAGCCTCCCTGCTCTGGACGTAGCTTATCCGGGCCATCCACGAAGAGCGTTAGACGAGTAGCTAATAAGGACAGATATTACAGCTTACCATGGCAACTAATAATCGAGATATCCCTCCAGTTGTCAGGATCCGTAGGATCCCCACCCTTGGGGATATTGACGATGATTCCCTTGCCCCAAGCTTTTGGAGTCCTCTCGGCTTCTCGAATCCAGTTGAAGTACTGCGTTAAGTAGCCATTGATGTAGGCGCCGCCATACTTGAGCATCTCGTTCTTCACTTTGTCCTCGCCACAAGCTTTGTGGTTATTCAGGGCACGTTGCCTTGCAAGGACCTCCTCTTGCGTGAACGGCTTGTCCAGCTCTTCGCAAGTGTCTTCACCTACTTCGTGCTCCTTCATAGCCCGGGCCACCTCATCTCTGAAGCGATCGTTCCAGTGGAACTGCCGCTTAGCTTCGGCTTCCTCCCACTCCAGCGAGCCTGCTTCTGCACAGCACTCCACCACAACAGTCGCACTTGCCGGATTTTCCCGTGGCTTCACCGAATTTTTCCGAAATTCCTCCCACCGAGCGACCTTTTCCGGCAGCGTACACGCCAGTGAGCCATCCTCCCTTTGCGCCGGCGCGGAGACCTTCGTTCTGCGTGCCCCGCCAAGCCGCTTCGCGAGTAGCCAAAAG
>WBZZ01001050.1:0-2500 GCA_019918135.1 Paulinella micropora | reverse complement strand
GGGCAGTTCCAACACTTCCAGACGGGCCGGTATGTTCAATGAAAATACTGGTCCAGACGGATCGGTATGTTCAATGAAAATACTGGTGGCACCGACGGGAATCGAACTGGCGACAGGGCCCAGATGGTAGAACTTGACCACTGGGCTATCACGGTGTCCATGGTAGAACTTGACCACTGGGCTATCACGGTGTCCAAATAATAATAATAATAATAATAATAATAATAATAATAATAAGAATAATAATAATAATAGTGCTTCTCTGTCAATGGCTGATGCATTTCTGCACATGCGCCTCCATCGTCTCACCCGTGAGGGGAGTACGAAGAATTGACGATAAGCTCTAATGACACCCCCGCAAGGGCAGTTCCAACACTTCCAGACGGGCCGGTATGTTCAATGAAAATACTGGTCCAGACGGATCGTTACGTTCAATGAAAATACTGGTGGCACCGACGGGAATCGAACTGGCGACAGGGCCCAGATGGTAGAACTTGACCACTGGGCTATCACGGTGTCCAAAATAATAATAATAATAATAATAATAATAATAATAAATATATATATATTGATCTGTCATGGCTGAGCCCGAGGGCCATGCGCCTCCATCCCTCGACCCAACAGGGACTACAGTGAGTATGTTGGGGAGGGAAGAGTGACTCTAACCATCCTGCATAGAAGGCCCCAAAAGGAAGTCCCTACTACCCGCACAGTGTCGGGTACCTTGCAGGAAATCAACTACAAATGATTGATCTTCCCCGCGTGAGAGCTCCACGAGACTGGGTAGGTCCCGCATGGAGGTACTCACAGGGGTAGCAGACATTTCATGCGGTCTGCCAGCGCATGAGGACGTTTTGTGGTAAGTGTCTGGGACGCCTCGAAACCCGTCACCACCCCTAGATCGCGGAATGTAAATACCCCTTTGATCCCACGTGGTGTATGTCTTATAAAAAACAACACAATGACATGGCCTCGGAACAAACACAACAACATAGCCTCGGAACCCACATCGACATAGCCTCGGAACCCACACAACAACAGAGCCTCGGAACCAACACAACTACATAGCCTCGGAACCAACGCAACAACATAGCCTCGGAGCCAACACAACGACATAACCTCGAAACCAGTGGGAAGAGGCCCAACCTCCTCCTCTTCCCGTGGGGTGCCATACTGTGCACCCCTCCATAATAATAATAATAATAATAGTAATAATAATAATAGTGCTTCTCTGTCAATGGCTGATGCATTTCTGCACATGCGCCTCCATCGTCTCACCCGTGAGGGGAGTACGAAGAATTGACGATAAGCTCTAATGACACCCCCGCAAGGGCAGTTCCAACACTTCCAGACGGATCGGTATGTTCAATGAAAATACTGGTCCAGACGGATCGGTATGTTCAATGAAAATACTGGTGGCACCGACGGGAATCGAACTGGCGACAGGGCTCAGATGGTAGAACTTGACCACTGGGCTATCACGGTGTCCATAAATAATAATAATAATAATAATAATAATAATAATAATAATAATAATAATAATAATAATAATAATAATGATGATGATGATGATAATGATAATAATGATAATAATAATAATAATAATAATAATAGTAATAATAATAGTAATAGTAATAATAATAGTAATAGTACTACTACTGATAATAACAATAGCAATAATAATAATAATAATAATAATAATAATAATAATAATAATAATAATAATAATAATAATAATAATAATAATAATAATAATAATAATAATAATAATAATAATAATAGTGCTTCTCTGTCAATGGCTGATGCATTTCTGCACATGCGCCTCCATCGTCTCATCCAATAATAATAATAATAATAATAATAATAATAATAATAATAATAATAATAATAATAATAATAATAATAATAATAATAATAATAATAATAATAATAATAATAATAATAATAATAATAATAATAATAATAATAATAATTTACTATATCTGAGGCGTACTGATGCAGCTAATGGCATATCCGCAACGGACATAAGCCTCCAATACCCTGTTCGAGGTCCTCCACCCCCCCGTGTCAGTCTCTCGCCTGATGATCGGGGCCACCGATGGAGCTCCTGAGGGCAAGACTGCACTAAGCCGAGGTTATTCCGCAGTCCCAGCAACCTCTTGCAAGACGTCACCGAATGTGCAAGTGCATACACCAAGCGCGGTTGCTAGAGCTGCCTCGAAACCCCACCCATAACAATCTGGTGTCTGCTGGGTCCTGGGCTATCAACCAGCATATGCGGAGTTTAAGATGTTTTACGCGCGCAACGACCCTCCTCCCCAGCATCTACCACCAAAGGGTTATGAGTTGGCGTCACAGTTTAACGCCTTGAGGCCATTGGGCTGAATAATAATAATAATAATAATAATAATAATAATAATAATAATAATAATAATAATAATAATAATAATATGTATGTATGTATCGTCTGCCAATTGCTGAGCCAAAAGGCCATGTGCAT